>JAQFYB010007607.1:0-10633 GCA_034694085.1 Pogonognathellus longicornis
AATAATAATGTTTGATATATGATTTAGCTATACAGTGTGTTGGCACTACTTTGTTACATCTATTTGTAATAGTTTATTTGTATTGTAAATGCTACATGACACTTGCAACTGGATGTAGAATAAAGCTAACAGTATTTTTGAAATATAAAAACGAATTTACTCTCATTGCATGAAGGTTAATAAAATATTTATTCTACTGCTTATTTGGATTATACTCACCATTTTCATTACAATTTTATATGATAAATTTTCATCTAACAAAGCACATTACTTTGCTGAACGAGTAAATTATTTTCTCTGACATTGACATTACTGGCAAATATACAGTTACCACATTTCTGAGCCCAAAAACCTGGACATTTTCTTAAAATAAATTTCGTAACCGTACACAACATATAGCAAAAACCGGGATATTACAGATTGTATATGAAAATTAAGAGGGTACAATCTGTAAATATGCAAACTGGATTTATAAAACGATAAATAAATTATACTATTAATTGTAGTTTCAAGATATTTTTCAGAATACAGAGAGTGATCGTAGAAGTTTTAAACGCCTAAAAATATTAGTGTCCTCAATGTATCTTTAAGAATGAACATCTTTTGTATTTCGATTATGTTCTCCAGGCTTCAATCTTCAAAATCATATACATTACTTCTATGCAGAAATCCCTTTTGCAACTTTTACAAGCGTTTGTTTTTTCCACTCATGCTTCTCTAGTTTCCAAAGGCCTTAAACCTTAGTAAATCTTGTGTTGAAAAAAAGTTGTTATAAATAGTCAAAACCCTTAAAATCAAAAAGTGAAGTATAAGAGTTGTTCACCGGAATGTGCTCTTTCCATATGACTAACTTTCCATTTCTCTCCATTACATTTTGAATATACTATTGGGTGAAATCTAAGCAATCCATAATTTTGTCAGGAAACTTTCTCTCTTTCCCTATGCAAACTTCTATGTCTCTCTATGAATCTTTACAAGGGAAATTATTCTTACCCAATCGAAATCCTATAACAAAAATAATGGCTCTTCAAGGGTGACATGAAATTTGGACCGATTCCAGCAAGATATCGCTCATATAGCTTCATGTAGTTGATTTTTCGATTCTGTTTGTGGCTTGCACCATTTCATGTTTCTAAACATGTTTTTCACCGAATTATAGCGAATAACTTTATTTCATGTCTCATGATGGAAACGTTGCTTGCATTCAACCTATTTTGGGGGCAGTGGTTTCTCTCATTTGGCCTTTTGGTTTAATTTTCCAATAACTACCAGTTTTTCCTAATTCTAGGATGTCATTTAGGAGAAGCTTTTTAGCTAAAGAGCTTAGCTTGTATTCAGATTCCAACTGATTTCATAAATATAGAGCACTGACAGTTGACTACTAATCATAATTGGCAACTTGCAGCGTTTTATGACCTGTCTAGTCCTTAATACACTTTTGGAAACTGTTTTCACCGCGACTTTCACTTCCGGTCCAAATTTTTTGGCCGTAATTATATTTACGACTTTCCCGAAAATGAACTAATCAAGTAAATCCGTTAATTTTGCAATGAGAAAAACCGGTGCCCGTTTAGTCCATTCCTGCTCATCAAAACCGCTTTTCTAAGGCGTTCAGAACTTCTACGATCACTCTCTGTAATTAACCTTTTTCAATAACTATAGGCCAACAAGAAGCATTTCATAGTATTTGGTCATTCAGGATTTGATGCCGGGATATCAAAATAAAATGATGCACAAAATTGTTTATATTACCTCGCGCAGCGCGAAAAATTGGAGCTATTTTAGCCGAAATCAACATAAAATGCATGAAATTGACATGTAGCGAAAAAATGCGTATTTTTACAACTTTTTTGGTAAAATGATGTGTTGTATTGAGTACCTATTCTTTTTATCAATCAAATTAATTACGAAGTAAACTGGCTAGAAAAAAACGATTAGGTAGGAAAGCATAGTGATTTACATTATGCATAATGCTTTACATTATGCATAATGCTTTACATTATGCATAATGCATAATCTAATTATGCTAATGAATTGAAAAAGAATGGGATATTACGATTTCTCAAAGAGAAATACTATAAATATACTACAGTTGTTCAATAGAAAGTACTGTTTCGCTTATTCCGCAATAAAAGACGATCTGTTATTCCTTTTATGATCTTAAATAAAAACCGGGACATTTTTTAAAAATCGGGACATTTACAGGACGCCCGGGACGGAGTTCCAAAACTGGGACGTCTGGTAACTGTAGGCAAATACAGCAGTGTGTAAGAGTCAACTCTTTTTGATGATGTTATTATGCAGCCCAAATTATGCACCAAAACAATATTTTATACCTCAAATATAAGTCAGTTTTATTTTTAATTATGTATAAAAAATACATCTTAATTAAAAATGCAGGCTAATTAAAGAGAAAAGATGTCTAGCCTCTCATTCTAACAGGGGTGTGGCACTAGGATTTCCAATTTTATTCCCCCCAAAATTTTCCCACCCGCTAAGGGGGAACCAATTCCCCCATTACCTGATTTCCCCGAATAATTCCGATTTCCCCATCACCTGATTTCCCCGAAAAATTCCGATTTCCCCATTATCTCAATTCCCCAAATAAACTCCGATTTCCCCAAAAATTTGCCCCGCCCCCTGCGGGGGCGGGGTAAATTTTTCCATTTCCCCATGCAACCTGGTTGCAAGGTTGCAAGGCATTTTCCATCTCTGGTCTTTCTCCCATGTATGTCTATTTACAGCATGCTAGACTGCTAGAGCATCAATTGAAGCATTAACAGATAATTACTTGAGTTTTGATTTTGCTGTATTGAGCAAATTGAGCTTTATAACTCTTAAATTGAAACTTGAGTTAGGTATACCATAAAAATAAAAAGTATGCCGGATTCCGGATGTTACGGAATAAAATTAAACACTCGAACTCATTCATAAAAAAATGTATTATATACCATCCACTTTATATTTTGAATTTCTTTGTTTAGTCTTTTGCTCTCTGTTTCAACATAAATCTATAATAAAATAAAAAATTATCAACCAGGTGGAAGTTCCAAAGTGGAAACCAAAAGGTAGTTTCAATTGAAGATGGAATTTTTATAGCGTATTTGTACTTAGTGTAGGAATTGATGGTACAAATTAACAATTAAAACACGAACATGAAAAAATGACAAAAAATGTTTTTATTCCGTCGTTCAAGCTTCAAGGAATCATCCTTTTCATTATTTTATAGGAAATTGGAAGAACTTGGAAGAATCCCACCGACGTGTATCGGTTTTTGGCATATTCTCGCCGTAATTCAAAAACTGCTGAATAAAGTGGAAAACTGTAACCGGGCGAGTTGTAGCACCGTTTACCCCCTTTCGAAATTGTCCATATTCAACTCTCTTCGATTCTTAGTTGCTGAAAAAATTCAGTTTTACTAACAAAAATTAGTTTGAGTGGGTGTATGATTCGCCATGCAATACATGAAGAGAGCCGTGAATAATAAAATTCTGAATAATTATGGTCCGGAAAAATAGTTTTTAAAAACTCCGTATGTTTACCTATAAGTAACGTTTAAAAAATGGCGAAAAATGTTTCTATGGAATTGAATTTAAAAACGGAAATTATGAAATTCAAGCCCAAGTTTCTAAGGACAATTCAAAATGTGAAACACAATTCAAATACCGTGAATCTTTTCTCCTTGTAACACGGCGTCTTCACACACCAAAATTGCATAAAGATATCGTCAATAAACTATGACAAATAGATATAATAAAGTAGCGACAAAACATTGTAGTTGGAGGAGGTAAAGAGGACTATTTTTATTGAATTCAGCATCCTCTGAGTAAGGTTTGTTGAAAGTTTTGTTAATGTTTTACAAAAAGAGCGAGGATTGCATTTTTAAATTTTTTCACTATTATTTTTTTTATTCAACCTCCAAAACTGCCCCCAAGTAAATTTTGTTGCAAGTTTTGTTGATATTTTAAAAAAAGCGCAAATTAAAAATTTTATTTCCTTGTTTCCGCTTTTTTCGAATACAACACCCAAAACAACCCTTAAGTAAGTGTGTTAGGTCAGAGAAAATAAATACTCAAAAATTACAATTTTAAGTGAGAGGAAACAAAATTAATCAAAATTAGGCATCTAAAATTACATTGTATGTATGTACAGAAAGTAATAAAAAATATTGATTTAGAAAATAACTACTACATTTAGAAAAATTGTGAAATATTTAAAATATTTTTTAAAGTTACCAAAATTAATCGGTAATTGGGCTGAAACATACAGAAGTATGTATTTGATACTATTTTTTATTTGGAAACTGTACGTGAGTGTGCACTTTACATACATGTAAAAAACTATTTTTCCGACTCTTTGTGACGTAATATAAATAATTAAACTTGTACAGTTTAAATATTTGTGACTTTTTTTTACGGATACATCAGCAACTTCTGTTAGAGTGGACCCAGAGGATCGGGATGGACATCATTCGAAAGGCCATTTCCTGGAGAATTCGTAGTACCCCCTCGTTGATGTGTTTTTGTTGCTCCATTCGTCTCCAGCAAGGCATATTTGCGTGTGTCAGTGTTTCTTACTCACTAAAATATTTTTGGAGACGAATGGAGCAACAAAAACATATAAACGATGGGGTACTACGAATTCTCCAGCAAATGGCCTTTCGAATGATGTCCATCCCGATCTTCTGGGTCCACTCTAACAGAAGTTGCTAATGTATTCCCGATTCAATTTTTAAGCCGTGATTTCAGGCTCAATGTGCAACCTTGGAGATATAGAACCGGGCCTTTAACAACATTGGTCAGCTCTCTTCGTGTATTGCATGACGATTGACGAATCACGCACACCACTCTCACTCTCATTGCTATTTGTTAGTAAAACGGAAATTTTTCAGTAACTAAGAATCGCAGAGAGTTGAATGAGGACAATTTCGAAAGTGGGTAAAAAGTGCTACAACTCGCCCGGTTACAGTTTTCCACTTTATTGAGCAGTTTTTGAATTATGGCGAGAACAAGTTGAAAACCGCTACACCGTCCGTGTGATTCTTCCAATTTTGTAATAATGAAAAGGCTAATTCACATTACAAACAACATGCTTCAGTAAAGGACTTTAAGTTGATTTATTAAGTGGTGGAGGTACGACATCACTTTATGTGAATGATTTGTCTGTCTGTCTGTCCGTCCGTCATCTTGGACTTTGTGTGCAAGATAACTCAAGAACGGATTGACCAAATTGGTTCAAACTTTACATATGTCATCTAAGGATTTCAACTAAGATGTCAGTCAAAATTGAGGTCAATCGGTCACATCCTTCATGACCTAGGTCACAGAAAGGTCACTAAAAATGTTCTAACAAGGTTTTCATGTGTCTATAACTAAAGAGCAGGTGGACCACTTCCCATAGGTTATCTGGGGGTATCAACAAAGGTGTCAATAATTGTAACAACAATTTGGACAATCAAGGGCGTATACAGGGTGGGGACAATTTTACCCAATGTTTTGCTTCAGTTTTTAATATTTAAAATTCCACGTTGACTAAACAATGGTGTCAATAATTATGACAACAATTTGGACAATCAAGGGCGTATACAGGGTGGGGACAATTGTACTCAACAGTTATAAAATATACAGCGAGAAGGTAAATTAACTGTCTGGAAGGGCAAGGGTTTCAACAATCATGTCAAGAATGATGACAACAATTAGACCAAGCAAGAATCGATACTTTCAATACTATTATATTATAATTTTACTATTTTAAAAATAATTATAATTGGTATTCTATATATACCTCCAGCACTTAATTGGATCTGTTTTAAAACAGTTTATTGAATTGTTGGTATAGTTGATATTTGATAAGTTGTAAGTACTGCTCGTATCAACTAACGTAGGTAAACGTACTCGACGGAAGGCAAAGACCAACTGACAACTGATAAGTCCACAACAACGTCGTTACCAACTTTACTTTGTGTTTCGGTTAATTATGATTAGAAAGCTTAAATTAATCAATTTATTATCATTACAAAACATGCATACGTTTGAGCACATACTCTTCATTCCCCAAACCAAAATTAATGTCTAAAATTAAAAATAATTCACTATATATTATAAATGAATATAATTTTTCTGTTACTATTGCACAGTAATTACAAGATACAGGACCAAAAACATTAGTTAATAGAGCGATAAATAGCAGTAAAAATAGCACGAAATCCCTAAAGTTGAAAGTAGGGAGAAAATAGTTGGCAGAAAAAAGTAGCAAATCCTGTCTCTAGTAATTACACTTATACTCCATAATATGTAAAATTGTAGTATTCTAACTTATGAATTCAGACAGATATTAATCAGGGTGAATGTGAATGAAGAGTATGTGCTCAAATGTATGTATGATGTTTTGTAAAATATGAAAGAAGTGAGATACAGTTAGAAATAATAGTAATAAATTGATTATACTTACCTTTCAGCTTTCTAATCATAACCGAAACGTTATTGTGGAGTCCTTAATTTTTACTGTATGAATTCAATATATTGTTGATTGTATATCAAAAAAATTTATGTCTACGACGGAAATAAAATAACTGGCATTTTGCACATTTTTTTGTTTATAATTCTCATCAAATTTTCAGTTGGGCTTTGCCTTCCGTCGAGTATGTTTACCTACGAGCAGTAAGGTATTGTACTGAATTAAGTTAGGACAAAATATAATTGACTAACCTTGGCAAAATTAAGAAGAATTAAAAATGTGTGAATATATTTAACTTCAATCATTTGCAATATTTGGCTGACTCTTTCATGTTTGTTTCTTACTGGGATATTTGCGGGAGTGTCATGTGCCTTCGTCAAGTCTTCTCATTCTACGGTTCTACGTCCATCACAGTCCAAGCGGATTCCTTTGAGAATTCCGTGAACATTTTCTACGCATTTACTACGCACCGACGGACATTCCACTGACCCCTGTTTCATATTTATAAGGCGATCATCAAAAAAACTGAAAAAATTTACAATACCATGCGAATAGAAGTATGCAATGCTTAAAGTAGTAAGAAATTAAAATCGTTATAATTTCAAACATTTCTATTATGAACTATGATCAAGGACTCCGAGAAGAGACCCGAGAGCCGAGCGTAGGCGAGTGGGAGAGACCCGAACACGAAGGGACCCGAATACCGAATACACAGGACCCAAAGCCCCAATACACTTGACATACACGGGACCCGACACTCGAACGTAGGGTGTTGAAGTGACCCGAATGCTGTTGGGGCATTACCCTTCATTTGGTGTAAGAGGCCCGAATGCGAAGCCACCAACACCCGAACGCAAAGAGACCTGAACGTCATAAAAAGTGATACCCTAAAGCGAAGAGACCTGAACGCCATAAAAAGTGATACCCGAACTCGAAGAGACCCGAAACGTAAGGAGACCAGAAAGCGAAGACACCCGAGCTTAGGAGAACCCGAATGCGAAGAGACCCGAACATAGGGAAACCCTAACATGAAGAGACACGAACGTAGGGAAACCCTAACGCGAAGTAAGAGACACGAACATAGGGAAACCCTAACGCGAAGTAAGAGACACAAACCGAACGTAGGGAAACCCTAACGCGAAGTAAGGTACACGTTTATGGGCCGCTCATCCACGGAAGCCGCGAGTCCCGAGCATAGGCAAGCTAAGCGAGCCGATGTCGGACAGCAACCCGTGCGCGAAGAGACCAGAGGCCCGAACAGCGAAATATGCCCCCCCCCCCAATGGTCAAAAGTGCAAAGAGACCCGACTCCCGAGCGCCAAGTAAGCCGACACGAGCGCGAAAAGACCCGCCACCCAAATACATGGTATTGAAACCCAGCGTGGTCGGCTCGATGGTTCAAACATTCATTTGTAACTATCGACCGATCTGAGATTGAATACTACTTCAGTCATTGGAATATTTTCATAGGAATGTCTTAGATGTTCTACATAGTATTCAACTGCCACAAGGGCTACTCTGCTACTCTTTACGTATCCATGCTGCGTACGTAGATTGAGTCATGAGTCATGAATGATCGAGAGGCAAAGAAGATATCTAATTAGTCTATCTCTACTGTCTTGATTAGCTAGCATACACAGAATATTATGTAATATTTGAGCATTGATGATGTTCTTATATTATAGTAACTTAATTGTAACTTTTTATTTCCTTGGAGATGTATAAAAAATAATTTCTCTCCAGGAAAATTAAGATTTCTCCAGGAGGAACACTTTTCTTTGATTTTTAAGTAGCACATAATGTTCTCCTCGTTGAGTGTGACATTGCAAAGTTTAAGTGACAAAGATGGAAAACAATGCTAATAATAAACATCAAACAAATCGAGAAAATGATGCCTCTACGATGCCTGTTTTTAAGCCCTAATATAAAAGGACGTGTACGAAACAAAAGGAAGAGAGTTAGTGACACCCTGGAAAATATTCATGAAGAGGAGCATATACATAATACAGCAACTACAAATAAAGTGCAATGTGATATCTGTGAACAATATTTTTTACCACGAGGAATTGCAGTTCACAAATCTAAAAGTCATCCTAATGAATACAGAAATTCTTTAGTCTATTCGTACGATCTTGAGTCCAGATCAACAACGTTACCAAATGGAGATTCAATACACGAAACCATGATTCTCAGGGCCGGCTTTAGGCCTGGGCAACCCCGGCCACCGCCCGGGGCCCCGCGTTTAAGGGGGCCCCGCGATCATAGATTTGCAGCATGAGGAATTCAGGTCAACGGTAATAATATCGAAGAATGAGGTTGCATGATTGCAAGCGGTTTATAAATGTCAAAAGTTGCAGTTCTTTAAAACCTAAACGCTAGTATTACCTAATTTTGTAATATGCCATGCCAAATGTCATAATAACTGGCCCGGGGTCCCGCAAATTCTAAGGCCGGCACTGATGATTCTATATTATTCAATGAAATAGTAACTCAATTCAAATACTCAACCATAAATTGAATGAATTTGATATCATATTTGAAGATATTCTTAATGGGGAAATTGAATATGAGAAGTTTGAGGAGGCCACCATGAATTTTACAGAATTTCTGAAAAATGCAATTCATATACTTCCAGGCCCTAAGCACTCTAATACCAAATTCTTTCTAGGCCGGAAAAACAAGAAGACTTTCCAAAGAGACCATACAGGTTATAACGGTACCAAAAATCCAATTAGGAAATCAAATAGAAAGAAAAGACAAAGGAATGAAAAATATAATTACGAGAGAGCTCAGTTTTTAAATTACAACCAAAGGAAAAGGATAAGTAATGATATTCTGGACGAGTTTAATAACAAGGAACGATGTGACATAGACACTACAACTCTATTTCAATCATTCAAAGATAGATGGGAAAAAATCAACAATAAAGTGCGACCCGAATATGAAACTTATACTAACGAAGTAATTCAAAACAAAATTGACTCTGAATTTGAATCATTGATTTCGGAAGAAGAAATTGTTAATTAAATAAATGGAATAAATAATGATACGGCGGCAGGAGAAGATGGTATATATATATACGAACAATTAAAAGCCTATCATGTCAAAAGAGCATTTCATTAATTGGATCAATCATGATGAAATGGGAATACACTCCAAAAAGTTTTTTACAAGCTAAAACTATTTTAATGTACAAAGGTGGTGATTCAAAAAATCCTTCTAATTGGCGACCAATCTCTATTTGTTCTATCCTTAGACGTATAATTGAACGAGTTCTTGAACGAAAATTAAGATCTTTTGTATCCATAAATCAATTCCAAAATGGGTTTACAAAGAATCCTGGAACATATGAGAATAGTTCTATCATAGCATCTTTACTAAAACAAACTAAGAACAAAAAAGAAGATTTAATATTAATATTTTTAGATGTAGTGAAAGCATATGACATGGTGGGTCATAAACACCTCCGGAGTACTTTGGATTGCTTGGAAATCCCATCTACTTTAAGAAACCTGATTTATACATTAACCGAAAATAATTATACAACCATCAACGTAAATGGAAATAAATTAAAAGAATACATTTTAATCGTGGATTAAAGGAGCTCTATTGTCCTCTCTACTATTTAATATCAGTATTGATTTCATTTTGGAAAAATTATCGGAACCTGAAATATGTAAAGCCTATAGAAAAAACATGTGTCAAGAACTTGAAAATTTATCTATAATAGGATTTGCGGATGATTTAGTGAACATAGGAGAGTCAAAAAATGGTATTAAAGAACTAGTTAATACAACAACAAATTACCTTCAAGATATTGGATTAAATGTTAATCAAAGTAAGTCAAAGGCAATCGTTATTGAACGAGGAGTTTTAGTGGAAAAAGGCATCTATATTAATGACGAACAAACAATCACAAGTTTAAAACAGCATGAAACAATTAAATATCTAGGAATAAGCTTCACAAACGAAATAGTGATAGATGTACATCAAAATTGTCTTATCAAATGGCCCAAATAAGGATGAATTAGATCTACTTGAAAAAACTTTTTAAAATACTTCATACTTCGGCTTTTTAAAAAAAAATATGATATTTTATTACAAAGAGGGACGCACGGAATACATTGGAAATTTGTTGACCCACAAAAGTCTCCAAATTTTAATATGTGATTGCTGC
>JAQFYB010007608.1:0-10630 GCA_034694085.1 Pogonognathellus longicornis
AAAATGAAGATACGTTGTCAACCGTTCCAGTTGGAAATTAAGATACGTTGTTTCAGGATTAGGCCATCGATATTGCTGTATCAATTCCTTCAACTCTAAGATAAGACCAATTGAAGCCTACATGTGTAGGTATCTAAGTTAATATAACTTGAGCAGAAACTAACATTACAAGATGCAACGAAACAATGCATCGCTTCAAAGCGTATTTTAATTCCAAATTTATGCACCAATGGACGCGATAATTATTTCATATTTTTTATGATTTATTTCAATATGTTCGTAGTAATGATTTTTTTATGAAAAATTCATTATTTTTATGAACCCCTTAAATAGCACCCTTTTAAAAATCGTTCCAATACTCATTTACTCTGTTCTACATCAGTTTATTTATTTATTTAAAAGTTACAATGGCTTTTTGAAATTATATGACTTACCAGGTTCATCACAGTCCTCGAAACAAGGAGCAGGACAAATCTGAATATTTGTAACTATTATAATCACAAATAAACACAGTTTAAACATTATTCTTCAGTTTTACCCAACATTAAAAAACGAATGAATTCTACACTTTCACCTCACATACATCAATTGAATTCACAATGATATTGTTATGAACGGAACTTTTGGTTAGTAACATGGTTGGATATAATTTGCAGCGAATAAAATGTAATATCGCATGAAGATGCTATACAGCGCAACGAATGATTAAAATGCTGATGTATGTAAACGGTGTCCCTTTGATTGGCATCACTTGACGATTCAATCAATAACGAAAACAATTGTTTTAAGACAATTATCAGGAAGTACAACAAAGTAGACTGTTGGTTCAGTTTACAAGTTCAAATTTTTGAATGTGTTTAGATTATAGTGATGGTAATAATTAATATTTCCATTTTATATGTCAATTTAATGTATTGTCCTATGTCCTGTATTATATTATTCAATAGCATATTTATACATTATTTTTATTTATTCAGGTATTTCTGGTCTCTCGGTCAATTTTATGGTGCTTTACACGCCTTAACAGAACACAAACTTTACGTAGATTCATAGCTTATAATTTTTGTAATACTTATTTTAACCCAGCTTTTAACATTTCTAAACTGTCATTCTACAATGATGAATTATACAAAATGTGAAAAAGTAAGACCTAAAAAAATTCTCTAACAATATTTTTAGCAAAAATTATTTTATAACAATAATATGCCTTAAATAAATTCTACCGCTTTCTGTAATGAAACATCTCTAGGATCAATTACAGGTATTAAAGGATTAATCGGCTTGTTGATTACCATGAAAATTCAACTAACGGGAGCTGGAGAAGGTGTGTGCAATCGTTGAACGGGCGTTTTTTTCTGTAATAACAAAGTTGCAATTATATTGCAATAACATTTAAATTAAATTTGGTAATCTGGTATCCAGATAGTGCCCCCAGGAACAATTTTCATGGCATATTTGGTTCCCTATGCAAACATATAGTGCCCCGCGTCAACATAGTAAACTGACAGACCCAAAACACCGCATTTTTTCCAGGTCATGTAGCAATACTCATTTTCCTACAATTTACAATAAGACCCACACCCAATATGCAATGTTGTATTATAAGTACGATAATAACAATAAACTACCACAGTTATCCAAGTAATACTGGTTCATACATAGTTAAATATGTATTAAAATTTGTTAGTCATATACAAAGGATACAACTCGACAAACCAAATAATCAAAATGTGAGGTGATAAGTAAAAATAAAGTGTATTTGTGTAATTCTTATGTCACTTACTTCGAAAATAAAACTTAACAAAGGGTAATTTATTTTAAAGTGCAAATAATTAAATAAATGATAATATTTTGCATACTTTCTTATCTCTGTCTAAAAGTATTCGGAGTTCAACGACTGCACAACGAAAATCCGTTATATATCATTCAGTTAATCAAAATTTAAAAAAAATCCGGTGCACTATACGGGTTATTTGTAAATAAAGGATTTTTGACAAAGGTTTGTAATAACGATACCTGCTATGATTGATAGCGAATAAACAAACATTCATAACTATATGATTTATTTCACAGAATTGATAACTGACTCAGTTTTATTTATCTGTGACACTCGATTGAGAGTAAAATTAAGATAAGAACGGAACAGAGTATTATTCGCCCGTTCACTTTTATATGCATAAAATATGACATGCAATGCATACAGTATTACAATAGACAATTCTTACATTGCAATTCTTTTTTTGCTTTTTGCTTTTTGCTTAGTCAAAAATATAAAAATATACAATGTTTGGTGGTGTACGTAGATATTAGGCCTTATTCACCGTTACTGTACATTCAATCATGAGCTGAAAAGTACCCCGATAGCCGCTTGAAGACATCCACTTTTGTCATGGTATGATTTAAGTCCAGCTGACAGAAGTGCATGTCTTTAAGCAGTTTTCAAAGCTATCGGCTAGCTAGCGGCTATCGGGGTACTTGTCAGCTCATGATTGAATCCACAGTAACGGTGAATAAGGGCGATTAAATTGCTACCACTATATTAATAGATCCATTTTATTGTTAAAAATGTAAATTATTTCATGCTAATGAGATAATTAAATAAATGCCACCAATAATATTGAAATATGATTTTTTAGAATTTTTCTAGGATTAAATTGTTTTTTCCCGCAATTGCAATTGCATTATAAAATTATAGAGCTCTGTATTATTTATAAATACACAACTTAAACGAGTACAATGTGGTAGTTTATATATCGCAATCACTACCTAGATAGCATTGAACTCAAATGTGTATACATATTATATCCATAATGTCCCTACAGTAAATAATGGACCCTTCATGTATTATTAAAACGCTGGTTTAACTCGGTGTAAAAATGAAAGTAAAATATGCCACCAACAAAATGATTTGTTACATTTGCTTATTCTCATTAAAATGTTTACAAGCAAATATTTTATGATAGGCCTTTTTATCTTTTTTCACCGAAATGCTCAAAGTGGACAAACACTTCAATCTCCAATGTATTCATTGTTTAAAATCACCTACCAAATAAAACTGTTTATATAAATATGCTCGCCGCAGCAAAAATAAAGAGTGCATTATCGAACCGGCGGATAAATGAACATTCAGGATCCTACTATGATTGGACAGTTTTTCAAATCCATCAGTATAATTCCTTCAAAGAACGAAATCAGAGTAAATTATAACTTTGTGACTTGATTTTTGAATTTGCCAAAATAAAATTAATTTTTGCGTAATACAAAATGTCACTTGTTTGGAAAAACATTTCTTTCGAAGGACAAGGATCTTTAGTAACAAGCTGCATTCGAGGATGTTGTTGTGTGTGTTGCCTGAAACAGTCAGAGTCTCCCATCTTGTCTCAACTAAATGGCGAAATTAATCTAGGAGAGTTGACAGCCCTAATGGGCCCTTCAGGGGCTGGGAAGTCAACTTTGCTCAAATGTATCACCCAAGGAGAAAATTATACTGGTTTCAGAGGAGAGCTACTTGCTGATGTTGAAACCGTTCGTGCCAGCTTCATCACACAAGTGGAAACGGATCATTTGTTGCACAACCTCAAAGTTTGTGAAAGCGTATGGTACGCTTCAGAAATGAAGAACCCCACAATCAAGCGGAGGGAACGTAGGGATGTTGTTGATAACTTGCTTCGAGACATGAGATTAGGGGCAAGCAGAGACAACCTGGTTGAACAATGCTCAGGCGGAGAGAAAAAGAGAATTGCAATCGCATTAGAGTTGACCTCCAACCCAAAACCAAATTTCCTCTTTTTGGATGAGCCTTTGTCTGGGTTGGACAGTTCTGCGGGAAAACAGGTACGTTTTATGAAATACGTGCAATACATGTACGTTCAACACAATGAAATATTGAATGATATAAAATAATGTGTAGTATTTCTAATTCGAAATTCTTGTGCTATAATTTAATTCTGTCTTTAAAATGATTGTGTATATTTTCCCGTATGGTATATATACCAATAAGTATACTATTTTCTGCAAATATTTGAAAAATAACAACTTGCAAAAATCTCTTAGAAGATCTGTAATCGAATAATTTCGGTATTTTTTGTCCAAATTTGTATTTTAAAACGAGGTGGTGTATTTTAAAGATAGTGTAGATTTCAAATAAAATGCAAATATATCTGTAGCGTGGTTTTCAAATTTTTAACCCCATTAGTTTAGGAAATATTTTTTGGGTATTCCTTGCTCCAATATATACCCATCACCAGGAATGTTAAACCGAATGTTACATTTATTCAATGTTTCACAATCAGTTTTTGAGTTTTATTTTTGTAATAGATGGTGATCATGTTGAGAGAATTGGCGACATCGCAACAACCGCAAGGAATGGCTATTGTGGCTACCATTCATCAGCCCAGTCTAGAAATATTTCGGTGCTTCCACAAGGCCTACGTTGTTTCCAAAGAAGGCAAATGTATATTTAGTGGTCCTCCAGACAGTCTTAGAAATCATTTGAGAACAAATCATTACGCTATAACTGACGAATGCAATCCCGTTGATGCTATAATTGAAATTGGTGCGGCGGTCGAAAGAACAAGGACAGAGGAAAACATTAATGATAGTAAAATTTGCTGCTGTTGGCCAAGAAATCAACAAGATGACATTGAGAATCCCCTAATTGAAGAAACAGACAGAAATAAAACTATTTGCGAGCAAATGTCTCGGGATTTCTCCCTCCAGCTACTAAATCAAAACAATGTCCGACGCGTTAATCACAGACCAATTCAAGAGGACGGGTTATGCAAAAACAGCGCCAATTTTAGTTTTTGGAAACTGTGGGTTTTATTCAAGCGTTCATGCTGGACCTCGTTGTTCAGACAAAGAAAATTGATTTTTATACGGTTTATGTTGCATTCCGTGGTGGCGGCAGTTCTTGCAGGTTTGTATAATAGGGAAATGGGTTTGGAAGATGGATGCTATGCGACCAACACTACATTCGACCCGAAAAATTGCTCTTGTTTGGAATCTGAAGAAGAAATGAGAAATGAAAGTGTTTCCAGCCAAAATGTCAAGTTTCACTTTTTCAGCCTACTTTTCCTCATGTTTGCAGCTCTCATGCCAACTGTTTTGACATTTCCAGCTGAAATCAAGGTTAACAATTTAATGACACCTCTAAACTTGCATTAATAATAATACATTTGAAGAAAAGCAAACAAAACATCGATTATTATTTTTTTAACCTTTAAAAATCCGTTTAAAAGTATGCCAAATACCGTACCGGTGGTGATATTTCACCCTGAACGACATATTTCCCCATGCACCAAGTATTTCGCCAAGGACACAGTATTTACCCAGATGGGAATTATTCAGCTTTTTGAGCAATTTGTTCTATAGATTCAAATGCCGACAAATTATTTCCCAACGCATAAATAATGAAGCTCCAAGAGCTCAAAATCGACTCATCTGCGACTTCTGACTGAAGGATATAGAAAAGTTATAAGATGTACTGGCTATGTCCTGTTATTAATCGACTTTATAAAATTAAAATTTTGCATTCCAACCCCAATTCCCCATTGACATATTATTTCCCTCATGGAGAATTATTTCTGCATAAGGGCTTCAAGCTTTTACACCAAAATTAAATGCCTAACTAAACCAAAATTTCCCAGGGGAAATATCAGCGCCGATACGGTAGTCCATAGTCAAACTCGTGATTCTAAATTTTTTATCAAATATTTATAATAGTATTTGATTTTTTCTACAGCTGTTTTTGAATGAGCATCGGAATGGGTGGTACAACACAATCTCCTACTACATTTCCAAGACGATAATTGAAATTCCTTTCCAATTACTTTTTCCTTATTTCTACACTTACTTTCTTTACTGGTTCAGTCAACAGCTGGGAATGCACGAATGGTACGGAGGTTTCTTCGGCTACATGTCCTGGAGATATTCCTATTTTCTTGGCATCACTCTCATCAGCTGTTTCATTGCTCAAGGCTTAGGATTTTTGATTGGAATTATTTGTGTCAACTCATTTAACATTACAGTTGTCCTTTCGAGCTCCGTTTTACTGTTTCTGTTTCTATTTTCTGGTTTTTTTGTTAAAACTATGCAAATGGGAAACGTGGAATGGATTACGTATTTGTCTTTCATTAGATTTAGTTTTGAGTCTTTGTTAATTATAATTTACGGGTTTGAGCGATGTGAATTTTTGCCTGGTCCTGAAGGTCAGCCAGTGCCTGCTGCTTCTGCTATTTTATATATCTTCGATTTGAAAGATGAAGATTTACTTGTAAATTTTTATTGGTTGATTGGTCACTTGATTACTACAAGGGTCCTTGCATTCATTGTGTTGAAACATTTTGCAGATCCGAAATTTCTAAGACCCAAATGGTTTATTCCTGACTGTGTCCGATTTGCAATTAATGAAGCGTCCGCACTGTCATTATGTTGTAAAAAACTAACTAAATGGTTTGTATACGTACTTAAGTTTTTTGCTGTTCTTCTTCTAGTACAATTAACTATTGGTGTTGTAGTCGTTGGAATTAAAGCTGCAGGAAGGAAAATGAGCACAATATAGTCAAACTTGCAAAAATTGTAAGATATAATACCGATAGTATAATGCTACTACAATTAGTAAATAAAACGATGACACATTTTTATAAAACAAAGGGGACATCCGTGTCGGTTGGTTCACTTTTTTCAAAATTATTTTTCATAAATCACCAGAATGGCATTGCATTATTTTATCAAGCGTAACATTTAAAGCCGCTTCTTAGGTACATATTTCATCAATGCTACTAATTTTAGTTGTAATGCACGCATAACACAGTTTTATATAAAATTAAATTTTTGACCCAACCGACACGATTAGTCGTGTCGGTTGGGTCAGTCTCCGCGAAAGTCTCCGCGAGTCTCAGGAATGGGGAAATAAGTACAAGATCTGTAGATTGTTCTAAGAATAGTTTGAAGCGGTTTCAAATGGTTCTCGATATACTTTTTACTGTCTAAAATTAGGCCATGCAAATTCATAGAAAAAATTATTTTACAGCGGCCATTTTTCCATGAAAATATTATCTGTATTAATATGTGGATGTGTACAACTACATACGGTTTGGAGTGCCCAAAAAATCAATAACACAATTCAAAACGTTTAATATTAGGCTGGAACTTCGCCTTTATTTGTCGTCACATTCAATAAGTCTACGGGCATTACAATTTATTGATTATTTAAACCAAGAACTTGAAATCCTTCCTAGTACATAGAACAATACCGATGATTTTATAATGAACAATATTTCAACTCGATCACTTTATAAGCTTTAAAATAATGTTTTATAATCTTTAATTGTTTATATAACTTAACCTTGCTTTGTCCTCGATCAATTTCAACTCGGGTTAAATCGGTAACTCACTCATTGCCACATACCTAATCACGTAACCTGGACCTACTTGTCGTCAAGGTATTTTATAAACACAGACACGAGTCGCCCAAATACGTAATACTTGAATAGTAGTAAGCTTATAAGTGTCACAGCTCGCAAATATATTAAACGTACATCGTCATCGTAAAATATAGACGCTACCAACCCTTATAAATGTACTACAATATTTGGTCTCAGATCAAACATGAATTCAAATACCATAATTCTAAATCGAAGTCTTAGCAATATTTAATTTAAACATTACATATTTTCATTTTTCGAAGTAATTTTAATTTGTGAAGAAAAGAAATCTCAGAAAATGAAAACTTGCATCCTACCAACGCATATGTTCTATAATATTTTGTCGCAGTTCAAACATTAATTCGAACACTATAATTCTAATTCAAAACTAGTAGCAATATTTAATTTAAACATTACATATTTTCATTTTTCGAAGCCATTTCAATTTGTGAAGAAAAGAAAAATCAAAAAATGTTTGAATTTTTAAAAGTTTTGCTAATATTTTCTATTGCGGTCTACAAGAATACATCTTTGGCTGCATCCGGACGAACATTTCCACTTGATCTGATATTAGAAGGGTGGTAAGGAAATTCGAGGCAAAAATTCTGATCGTATTTATGTATACCTACAACGAAGACAATCTAAGAATGTACTTAAGACCGTCAACTGGCACTTATCATTTTCCATTATCACAATTTAGTTTTAATCCCTATAGATGGGATTCTTTATGGAGAAAGAAAATGTACTATTATGAGGCTCTAACTGTGTATGCATCATTTCATCAAAATTATAACATTGACGGTAACAAAAAATGCCCTAGCTCTGTTTATGAAAATATCAAACATAAATTTGATAAAAACAGCGACTGCTTTTCTATACCCATTCAACTGAAAATAATGCAAGGACATTACAATTTAAGCCTTCATTACACATTACATAACATTAAAGTTGAATCTAATGGTAACGTAATGTGTCCAAGATGTTATCAGAGACATTATAAATTCTATCAGAAGTGGGTTTATATCAATTATTACTCCAGTCATGTGATGTACTGCAAAAAGAAACAAACAAGCGAATCAAATTTTCTCAGTTGGGTGTACATTGGTCATGACAAAATATCTTGGATTTTAATCGGCACTTCCTATATTGCAATTACAATTTATTCGTATTTGTACATTTTCAGTAGAATTTGGGTTAAAAAAACGATGCATGCATATTCATGGCTGACAGGCATCGCAGTGTTTTTTCGTCAGGACCACACACCAATTACAAAAAACTTCTTTTGGGGTTAGCATTTTACGGTTGGTTTCTTTCAGTGTGTTACGAGTGTTTTGTGAAAGCTGAATGCTTTGCAGGATTTGACGATAACCCCATACAAAACGTTTCAGAACTGCTGAAACAAGGATACAAATTCAATTTTGACCCTTCAAAATTGTGGGACAAAAACTTCAAGAAATTAATCAAGAATTATAGTGTAACTGCCTCTAAAGACTTTTTTCACCCTATTCCATCTACTTACAATTATCCAATTTCCACTTATCTCAACTATTATCATGTAAATAAATTATTCGATTTTATTAGTGGCAATTATTTTGCTAATCTTCCATATCACAAATTTCAATGTTATATTCTACCTGAAGAATTCCATCCCGGTAGAACTCTATGGACTTTCAAAAACCGCTATCAGAATGTATTAAAAAGAAGCGCAGCAACCCTGCAATCATCAGGCATAATTGAATTTACCGAGACTGTAGATGACCGTTTGGATAGGTGGCATTTCCATGAAGAATCGGATCGTGCAGACTTTTTAAATAATATGCCGAAAGTAATGACAATTTTTGCAAGAATTTACACGGTATTTGGCATTCATGCTTCCTTGCTAGGCATTTGTTGGTGCATGTTTATATTAGAGTTTTGTATACGTTGGGGAAAAAGTTTTGTTTTAAAAAACTTGTGTATATATTCGATGATAAACCCAGGCACACACGTTAAAGATTTCTAATTTAAGAGTTCAAAATTTTTATTATGTTATATATTGATTTCTTAACTTACGTTCCCTGACCCAAGTTATCCCTAATGCCCGATCTAAAGTAGTATAGTTTATACTAAATTCTAATCGTTTACTTGTAAAAGACACTTTTCCTTATTTGGTGTAGAAAAAAAGAACAGTGCTTAATGAATTGGGATTACTGAAATAGGTAAATTATTTTCGTTATATACTGTCAAACGATGTTATGCATCGTAGTTTTAAATCAAGTTTATTGATTTGAATGTATATACACCTAAACCATAGTACTTATAAATCTTAAAATGAAATAAATTAACACGTTGTAAAAACGTTTTACTTTGAGTAATTTATATACATCCACTTTCGCTTATTACTCGACATCAGCTATACAAATATTAAAATATTTTTCATTGAAGAACTCTAGTATAATTTTTGCCATAACATGCCATAAACTTAATATTATATTTAACCCTCCCCCAAACTCCTTACGACTTTTCATATATTTTTTTTCAAAAGTCAAATACAATTTCAATATACATACGTTATTCATGTTTCTGTAAATTTTTACAAAGTCCAAACATTCATGATCGTCTCTTCATTTGACCAATTTTACTCAAACTCAACTCAAACCCTTAAAGTCGTAATGGAGAGCCAGTGCCAATGGCTATACAAAGGGTTTGTAGACGAATGAGCCCTAATTTTTGGAACCGAAACCAAATCAATATGAACCGAAACTGGATCAGTATGAACCAAAACCTAAAATTTCCCAAATAGCAAGAACCAAAAGCGAAAAATCGTTCGGTTTCGGTTTGGTTTCGGTTTTTACGTCTCTATTCCAGTAAAAGCATTTTGAATCAATTTTATTTATATGGTAAGTTTTATACTCAAATATGTTTTTAAATTAACGCGATATGGTCAGCAAGGCATGTAACCGTAAGGAGTAGTGGGATAGTTTATGGCTTTTATGAGTAATAAATGATAATAATCTTCTCTTGATAGTTTATTTAACCGCTATTGCTTGGACTCGTTTGTTACTTTGATATTAGCAATTGATGCATTATAGTAATAATGCACAAGGGCTTATAATAATAAATACTATAATAATATCTTTATACGTTGACTTATTTCTGTGCATTTCTTCCCCCGGACGTAAAATTGGAAATTGTATGGTTGTTTATATATTTATTAAATAAGA
>JAQFYB010007609.1:0-10629 GCA_034694085.1 Pogonognathellus longicornis
ATTGCATGACCCGAACCCAACCCTAACCCTATAGGGTTGGGCCAACCCTAGGGTTTCGGGTTGGGCTAGACGCTCTATTGTCTAGCTCAAGATACTTTATCTTCGTAAAAGCCGAAGATAAAAGATACTTTTTCACGTATTTACTTTCATAAGATACAAGATAGTTTTATCTTATGTCTTGATCTCAAGATACAAGATAGAAGATACTTTTCACACATAGCCCTATCTTTTTACACCGTCGAAAGGTCTTTTCAAAGCTAAAGGCTAAAGCATCTTATAGATACTATCTTAGATTTTTTATTTTAGATACAGTTATCGGTTATCGTGCCTAGCACTTGCCACAGCAAGCAAGGTTGAGCTAGGTACTTTGTTTTAAGATAGAAGATACAAGATACTTGTCTAGCTCAAGATACATTTGTATCTCAGATACAAGTATCTTGCTCAGCCCTGCCTGATTATAACTAATAAATACTTTTCTAATACGCAAGAATTTTTTCACTGTTGCATGGTTTTGCAACGAACTTAAAATTATTTCATCATTTAAAAAAACGATTTTAAAAGCACATAATTCTGACAACCCTCCTTACTGGTCTCAAGGGTAGTAGAATTTTTAAATAAAGCTATTGGCCACCATGCTTATTGTTAGTATGTTGTCAACCAGATCATGTGTGGTTTGAATTGGAATAGCCTGCACCCTGCAGGGCAATTTAAAAACATGTCACTCCTCTTATACAATTGTCCAAGCGTTATAATAATAGTATCATTTTCTAGTTACAATACAATAAATTGAAGAAACCGACATTGCGACATATCCAGTTGATTCTCTACTACTCTACTCTGGATGACTCGGACAAATCCACCGATTAGTTTTAATTATTTAGAACAATAGTCATAGCAAAGCAGGAATGTGAAAGTATAAAAACAGACGACAGAGACAGGAAGTGACAAGGACGTCTCACCTGGACATGTACAGTTCTGTGCTCAATATTGTCGCTCTCTACAACATCAACTCGATTTTCCAGCGTTTGAAAAATATTATTCGAACTCGTCAAATTCGCATCTTTCAATTTGGCAGAACTAGTTGTGTTTTGTGTTACATGGGAAACGAGCATGGTATTGTTACTGGATGTGGGTATTGTGTGAATAGGAAGAAGAGGTAAAGAAGCACTTAGTGGTTGCTGCCGAACAGATATCGCCCCACTCGGGCCAGAATTCAATGAAGTGTTTTTACTGAAATTAGTGGTAGCTGCATTTGGAACGAGTTCTTGTATAGGGATTTGGTTTATCCACGAATTGTTGCGATTTTCATCACTCATACTCATACTGCTCTTAAGTTCTGATAACGATGTGCAATGAGTAACTTCATCACTTGCAGGAATGTCAATGATTTCTGCCACGGAAGGTAGCTCCGATTCCGCAATTACATTATACGTGCTATCCACCGTTTCCGAAATTTTGTCTTTGAAGTCAACGGTCTCACTAGCGCCATTAATTAAATCCAGCATGGCATTCTGTGTGAACCCTTCCTGGCTCTCCAATGTGCTACTGCTACAACTATTAATGTTACTCCCCAGATGGGTGTGAAGTGAATTCTTATTCATTACAGAAACTACAACCACTCTTCCCTGATGTTGACGCTGAGGATTTTGATGTTGCTCTGAAAGGCCCTCGCTGACTACGTCACCTTCATTATTTCCACAACCAACAACACTCCCTGCAAATTGTTGCATCGTCACAGTGCTTTCTGCAATGCAGTCCCCATTATTTCTGTTCTCTTGTGTCATATTCATACGCTGACCGTTCTCAATAGTTGCCAAAGGTGAAATGGGACGAATATTTGAAGCCACAAGTTGACTGCTAATAAACTCAGCCAAGTTGGCAACCGAAGTAACCATTGTGTTGTTTGTATTAACGGTGCACATATTGCCTACCAAACTAGTTGCGCTACCAAAACTACTGTGTCCAAAATTTTGGTAACTATCTGCCGTGGTTGCTGTGATATTCTGAATTCGAATCCCTCCACCCGTTCCTTCTCCGCCTACACTGCTCTCCAAACCTTGATTTTGATGTTCAGGCTGCGTTAATAATGAGTTGCCGTTGCCACTCGAGGAAGCTATTGTATTTCTGGTTAAAGTAATTGTAGCGGGGCCACTTTGAGAAACTGCATATGTGGGTCCGGGGAGCTGGTGAATAATTCCAGGGCTCGGGGTTTGCCGTTGGCGATCTATTTGTTGTTGTGCACTTGCGGAGGACGTTACAACCCCCGGACTGCTGCTTGGAGAGGTATTAATGGTAATGAAGTTCTGAGGCACCCTTTTAACTTGAGCTAAGTTTATATTGAAACCATACGCAGGTCTGCTGATTCGAATAGTTGGGCCATTGAGGGGGACAGAGGCCCTGTGTATAGTCAGAGTTTCTCCATTACTTGTCACTATCTGAGCACGCACTGGGTAACTTCTAGGAAGGACTTGTCTGTTTTGTTGCAAAGGAATATGAACAATTTGGGGTCGAGGAGAGTGGATAGGGGAAGGACTGCCCAGGCTACTTTTAGGATTGTTAGTTGTTTGTGTTGTGTAAAATTGCCTGTGAGCTTGATTAACAATTTTGAAATTCTGCGTCGACTGAGGGCTGGCGTTGCCACAACAGCTGCTGTTGGTTATCGCATTAGAATTGTTAGAGGCGGTAAGTTGCACACCGGAAGCACTGTTAGGACGATTTGGTTGTGACAAAGGACGACTAATCTGATTGATATTGACAAAAGGTAATGATACTGTCTGGGATCGCTGCTGATGTTGTTGATGTTGCTGCTGCTGACTCTGCTGTTGTTGCTGATTCTGCTGTTGCTGCTGAATGAGCATTGCCAACTGCTGCGGCGTGATTATAGTGGTGCTTTGATTTTGAGGCTGTGACTGTACAGTTAGTAAAAGCAAAATTGACGCTTGTGGTGCATTGCATGATTTCTTAAACGTTTTACCAATAATTAAGATAGTAGCATTAAAAAACTGTTAGCCCCAAATAAATAATAATGCTGCACTAATATTTTCAAAACTACAAATATCATTGATAACTTACACAAAAAATTCCACATAAAATAGAGATACAAATTATACAAATTATATTGTAATGACGTTTTAAACTAGCGCATTTCAGGAGAGTCGGTAAAGTCCAGATAAGCATAAGCACATTAACACTAGGGTCACTCAGTATTCCACATCTTTACTTTTTTACGTTTATTGACTTTAGCAAAATAAGTTTAATTTTGAGTGTATTAACAACTTTGCACTTGTATTTACTGGTTTGAGAAAAGTCATTTGTATCACCATGATAATAAATAAACCACGATTTGAAACGCCGCATATTATAGAATTGACTATTTTTTTTATAGTACGAGTTAAAGTCATTAATACAATGGTCAGAGCGTCTTTTTCTACTTAACGTAAAGTCAGGTACTGTTATGTGAAAGAGTAGGAATCAAGGCCGTATTTAGGATTCCATTTCGGGAGGGGCTAAATACCAACATGATATGCACACTTGATTTTTTGGTAAAATAACCTATTATTTCGGAATTCGGGGTAGGGGCGATTGCCCTCCTGGCTACGCCAGTGAAGCCAATAACGCAGAAGGCATATTGAGTGAGACTACTTTATACTGATTTTGTACACACATTTTGGTGCTGTGCAGATATGCTGGGCAATCTATTTGCGCGGGCAAAAATCATTCAACTGTAGTGGACCACAGAAATGGTCCAATCTGTCATCGCCACTGGACTCACTGGAGAAGCTGGATTGGACCATTTTTTTTCCGACCACTTTTGAATGATTTTTGTCCGCGATAAAGGTTAAACACCCCATGTATGTGACGGCTTACGAGGCGCTCACTGTACTGGAACCTGACAGTTGGTCAAGGTGCTCCAGTTCCCCAGTTGGGGAAGTGATATATGATGTATACACCTAAAACGATTCTCTAGCATATCTTTCAAATAAAAGTATAATTACTTCAATATCACTTCCGGTTACGAAGTTATTGTGATTTTAATTAACAAAATACCAAAATATTCTTTACACGACATTGATAAAGGAAATATGAAAACTGAAATATTGAAAACTGTTTAACATTTGTGACTAAAACGAATTTGAGCTCCTCCATTGTCTATGAATAATTTGAAACGACATAATTTGGACGACTGGAAAACTAAGGTTTACATACACAAGCCAAAAACACTTGCAGAGTTGAAAAATGCGATCACTGAGGAGTTCCATTCCAAGCTATCCATTATCAACTTGCATAAAGGTTAGCAGACCAGGGGCCTGTTACACCACGAGATCTCGGAGTTTGGAGTTGGAGTTACGCACTACGCACTCCAATTGAGCGCGCAGTTTAACATGGGATGGGAGTTCGGAGTTGGAGTCCGGAGAGCTCAAACCACTCCAGAATCCTAACTCCGGACTCCGAGATCGCGTGGTGTAACGCCGCCCAGTTGTTAACGTGACACTGCACACTATATGACTCTTTTTTACAGATTCAATGATTTCTCCAGATTGGAGAATAAATTCAAAATTCGGGGTTATTGACTTTTGAAGCTAGATTATTGCTCTTTCATAATGTGATTTTAGTTTTTCAAAAAACTGAAAACTGTAGAACTTCAGGCCTACAGTTTTCACTTTTTCTAAAAACCAAAACTACATTATGAAAGAGCAAGAATCTAGCTTCAAAAGTAAAGAGCCCGAATTTTGAATTTATTCTCCAATCCGGAGAAATCATTTTATCTGTAAAAAAGTAGTTTTTTAGTTAGTTTGAGAATAACAAGTCTAAACAACAACTTTTGTTTAAAAAGGATTTAACAGCCAAGGGCATCGTGAACAATACATGACCGATTCCCTTTCCGTTGGATTTTGTTCATATGGAAAATCTGAATTGTACTTGATCTTAGGGCCAAATTAGAGCAGGGTTGCATTTTGCATACAAATCTATCGTGTCGCTTGACCTCTAGAGGTAACGGAAGTGATGCAGACTTTGCAGACATAAATAAAAAACTAATGGCACATGTGCATTTACCAGCACAAAAATTCATCGAATTGACAGCATAAACAAGCTTTACGCTGACGAAAATTATTGGTGAAGGTCTAAAATAACCTACATTTTTGACCTCCAGAGGTCAAAATATTTAAGCTGGGGTCAGGGATCCCTTTCCGTCCAATTTGGACGAATCCTGTCAGACACCGAGTCTCGGAAAAAATTTGCGATTATGTTTATTTTTATGGTAAAACAGTCTTATTTTTTTAGTTGGGAATTGTGAATGAATCAAGAGGTAAAATTCCCATCAAAAATCTCTATTTCTGCTTCCTGACTAAAATGTAGGAAATGCAGATTTCCTCCGAAATCAAGAGTTATTACACTTAGCGTAGGTAGGGGGTGAAATACAGGTGACATGACCAGATAGTATTTGATATGTTGTCTGTCTGCGGAGTTCGTGCGAGGACTATTGCTAAATATGGCCTATCTCCCGAACATGGTTTAGCCACGGCATTGCCTAACAACCAAGCAAAAAAGTAGTAAAAAGGGAACTAAAGGCTTACATAGGCCGACAATACAACATTTTTGTAAGTTACTAAAATGGCATAAGAGCGACAAATAATAATTATTTTGAAAACTGAGACTTACCACCAACTGACCCCCAGATTGACGCATAATAAGAGGGCTGCCGGGCTGAACAGGTCTTATAAGGGGCATAACATTCGTAGCTCCTCCAGACACCGCTTGAGGTTGTGCAGTAATGGAAACAGGACCATTGTTATTGGGATGACCCGAAATATGTGCAACAATAACCTTTTGATGAGTAGAAATTCCGCTGATAATCGGGACGGTAGTTTGCATGGGCGTTTGGATTATTGTTGGAGTAGAGGCTCGCCGTTGAACTTGGATAAGTTGTGCGTCTCCAACAATATGACTAGAGGATACAGAACAATAATACAACCATATTGTCAAACCAATGTATTTTATATTTATAAAATCTTACTATATTTATTAATAAACTTATATGGGCCACGTAAAAAGCCAGATCTCTTTGGGAAAACCCATAAATATACATATTACTATATTACTTAACGCTTTTGCCAACTTTTGACCCCACCCTCCCCTAAGTAACGCTTTTTGGCCATGTCTGTCATGTGTTGCCTGGTGTCACGCTTGGACTGACACCCAACCTCCCCTGCTTGGGCTACGTGATTTATGGATTCTCCCTTTGTGAATGAACCGTTGCAATAAAGCCGATGCCCTGTCCATATTTAAATAAACTGTGTTACAGATACTGTCACCCACTTTGCCACTTTACAAACAGCCCGTTTTATCAAAATTGGGGGATAATTATATGGTTTTTCTTTTGTAAGTTTACAGTAGGCACTAATTTTCCTAAATAATATTTATAAGGTTTAACACTTAGACCGCATATCTTCAGCTTTAGGAGCAATTACGCCTTATTATTGGCGGTTGAAGTGGTGGAGCCACTTCTTAGTAAGGAAAGACAGGAAAGCGGATGATACATGGGAAAGAGCCTAGGAGAAGGAGAAACATTAGATTTTGTCTGTTTGTCTGTCTGTTTGGAGATCTGTGTGTGTGCGACATAACTCAAGAACGTATGAACCAAATTGGTCCAAACTTCACATATGTCATCTAAAGGTTTCAAAAAACATGTCAGTCAAAATTGGGGTCAACAGGTTATATCCTTCATGACCTAGGTCACAGAAAATGTTCCAACAAGGTTTACGTGTGTCCTAACTTAAGAACAGGTGTGCCAAATTGGTTCATATTTCCCATAGGTTATCTGGGGGTGTCAACAAATGTGTCACTAATTATGACAACAATTTGGACAATCAAGGGCGTATACAGGGTGGGGGCAGTTGCACCTAGGGCACGGAAATATACAAAAGAAAGGCAATTAATAATATAGGAGGGCAATACATGTCAACAATGATAACAATTGTTGGCAACAATTTGGTCAACGGCGTATACATGGTGAGGGTTGGGGCAATGACCCCCAGGACAAGGAAATATACAATATGAAAGCAATAGACACTTTGGGAAGGCAATAATGTCAACAATGATAACAACAATTTGATAAAGGGCGTAAACAGGGTGGGGGCAATTACCCCAAGAGAAAAAAGTTACTACATGTCTCCACCACTTTACTATACCCGTTTTACTATGGTTTATTAAATTAACATTCGCCCTTGCATATCTAGATTGCATGATTCCGGATTTTATGTATTTATGCCTACCTAGATCCCAAGCAAGATCCCTGATTTATTACATGCCTATGCCTGCCCATATTTCAGGATTTATACTATTATCCCTAACACTAACACACATGGCTTATTCAACATTTCTTACATTTTATAAAATTATGAGTGATTTGAACGGCTAAAATGATTATTGTTGGTATATTAGTTGGCTCTTATGTTTGCAATATAATATGTGAGAAAGCATGTTCCGTTCATTGTCTCACATTTCTCTGATGTAAACATGTTGTAGACTGCAGACAGAAGTTTGATAATTGATTTTATGCATTACAGCGATTACAGCGAACTACATAAACACTAGAGGTGGCAACGAACCGAGCCGGTTCGATTATTTTCGAACCGGCTCGTTTTCGAACCGAACCGAGCCGGATTTTTCTATACCAGTATCGAATTCGAACCGAATTCGAACCGAGCCTGAAAGATTACGATTATTTCCATATCTGTTAATCAATTTTGGATATTTTTGCCTATTAAAACCAGTTCGAACCGAATTCGAACCGACTCGGTTCGAAAATTTTCGAACCGAACTCGAACCGAGCCGGATTTTTTATACAAGTATCGAATTCGAACCGAGTTCGAACCGGCAATTTTCGAACCGAGTTCGAACCGAGCCTTAAAAAATGTGTGCGTTGCCACCTCTATTAGCTGGAATTGGATGTTTCAGTTATTTTTGTGCTCCATTCAGGCTCTGCAAAAAAGTTTACCTTTGAATTTGCTGTTGACTCTGTTGCTGTTGTTGCATCAATTTTCCAGCATCCATTTTAGTATTGATTACTACTGGTGGCGGTTTCACCAACTGATTCTGTAGTTGCTCCCTGTTAGGACTATTTTGGATTACGGCACGACAAATTTGGTAGGAGCGTTCAAGATTGATGCTTCCCGGGGGAACCGAACTGGTGCGAGCAATTTTAACCTAAACACATATTTATTTAAATTAGGTGTGCACAAAATAACGTCGCTAGTTCACAAATGTTTCACAATAATAACCATTATTGGTACATACAGATGAAATGAAATTATAACAATAATATAATATAATCAGTGAGTTACAGACAGTTAGAGCTGAACAGATGGCAGTAATGTTCGCTTCAGGTGAGTTGCTTTGGCGAGCTGTTATTAGACAACCCAATGGACCACTTACGCAGAAATAAACTGGATGCGTCAATGAATTTGTTAATAATATAAAGAATAATGTCAGTCTGTCAGTGTCAAGATCATTTGAATCTTTTCAGCTCTTTTATGTGCTTTCAATTATAATGGACTATTTTTGCCTACTTTCTGAATTTTTCGATTGTATTATGGTATTATAGAATCTGAAATATTCCGACGCTTTGAACAGATGCCCTATTAGATAGTTAGCTTTTCCTGACTTAAGGGCGGGTAAAACCCACAATAAATTCACTATACAAAATCGATTTCACGTATCTCAGCACCCACAACTCAATATCCTGTATACCACAATTTATGCAGACAAGCTCAAAAGTTTAAAGTTCTTGAAGAAATAAAAATGTGCTACATTCAATGCTACTACAAGATATACTTACAACCTCAGGAATACTCAGGATTAATTATTATTGTGTGTATCTATAGTTTTACTTTTCATCCGTGCGTAATTAATGTCTACAATATATTATTACTAGTCAAAGTACCCGCCAAATGAATTGACGGATAGCTAGAAACGTATAATTCAGAAAAAGGTAAAATACACATATTGGACTCCCTTCAGGAATGAAAAAAAGATTCCCGTGAAAATCCCACGGATTTATGAAGAATTCTCTTGGATTCCCGTTGATTCCCCGGGGAATTCCGGTGGCATCCCGGTGTATTTTCCATGGATTTCTATGGAATTTTTGCAAAATAAAAATGGTACTAAATGTCGTCGTCATTGTAGTCCCAACTTTTGTGATGTTGTGTGTGGTGCCAACTTCCACTACAAATCGATTAAGAAGAAAATATTTTGTGATGCTGTGGTGCCAACTTTCAATACAAATCGGAAAAGGAGGAAGTATTTTGTGATGCTGTGGTACAGGTTCGGACCGGTTCACAAAAAACCGTCCCGTTCCTACCTCTAACATAGGACAAATAGTCCGGGTTCGTTACGAGAATTGGCAGACAGGGTTCGGACCGGGTATCAAAAAAGCCGCCCATTCCCACCTCTAACATAGAAGGAATAGTCCGGGTTCGGACCGGTTCTCAAAAAACCGACCCGTTCCCACCTCTAACATAGGATAATTGACCATTCTTTGGATGAGAGTGCAATACCATGGTCAAAAATATGAGAAACGGCTATATATTAGAGATAACTCACAATTTTCAACCATTCATGGGTTTTCGTGACTTTTTGACCGACTCCAGCGGCCAAGCCAAATGCCAAATGACCTAGGGAATTCTGACCCTACTCATTCGAGTTCCTTAAATCATGCTCTACATCATATAAAAAATTAAGAAAAATCAGCAGAGGCCAAATGAGCCATGTAAATTGTGCGATCTTCTTTAAAAAAGCAATTTGTTTGCAATTATTTTGGTTGAAAACTGCGAAAGTTATTTAATACCCAGTGAATTTTGAACTTGAATCGCCCCCACCCCCACAAGACAAGGGGTAAGTAAATAATAGAGTATGTATTTTTCCTGTACTCCATTTACCACCTACTACACGATTCACTACAAGTATTTTCAATGTTGAAATCAAAGTTCAGAATTTTAATTTTTCTCGTCTGTTCTTACTCATATAAATGAATGTTTTAGTAAATAATGCATTGGAGCCGCCGCAGCCGCCTATCGATAGACCAACCTTTGACGTAAAACGTACTTAAAGTTTTATCGTAAATAAGAGTAAAACTTTAGGTCTTACGAATTTGTGGCACTCGAATCTACCTTTACATTGTACGCCAACGTCAACCTTATGACTTGCGTTGCGTATGATTTCATGTCCCACACAAATCCTCAAAACGCGGCCGTGGAAACAAGCGCCAACATCAAAATTACAAATGCATTTATTTTTCGTTTTACGTCTCTCGTATAATGAGCTTGCTAAATGTACGACGTAAAACGTAGCGTAGTGACCATGAGCGAAACTATTACTCTTACGACTAACTCCACGTCAGGCTAAGCTAACTGTCTATTACCACTTAAATAATCGAAAATCACGAAAAACCTTGAAAGTAATCGGAAATTTCATAATTACCCGCCGAAAGTAATCAAAAGAATTGAAAGTAACCTTACATAATCTAAAGTAGGTACTCTAACTTTTCAATTAATCCAAGATAATAATCGAAAATGATCAAAGATTGAACGAAATTGATCAAAGATTGAACGAAATTGATCAAAGATTGAA
>JAQFYB010007610.1:0-10628 GCA_034694085.1 Pogonognathellus longicornis
AGACCTTGTATGTACTTGTATGTACCCTTTTGCCTTGTCCAGTCTCTTTGTGTTGTGTCAAAAATCATAAAAGTGGGGAAGGCAAGTAATTTACAAGTCAAGTAGCACTTGGGGTTGTATCTGTAGCTGTATACATTTACACATGGAATGAAATGAGACAAGGAAATCGTTTTGTGTATAAGTAGTAGGACTGCAAAAGTGACTACTGTGAACAAGAACAAAGTAATATAACAACTGTCACACATTGTGCCGACCGATTATTATTATTATTGCTTTTACTGTGTTGCTTGGAAAGCCAAAGAGTCAAATACACTTTATACATATGAATATACACACGTGTATACATACACAGGAATATCGTATGCATACATATGCATAGAAGTTGCTAGTCGAACGAATGGAATTGGACGGATGGATGAGTTTTGTTGTATTCGCTTTGTGATGGGAATGCAATTGGATGGTAATAGATGTTAAACTAAATTTCATGTTGATGATCATATGTGTAATCCTCCATGCATGCTTCTTGTAAATGCATTCAAATGGCCAACTGGTCCGTCTACTGGCAATAATAATAATAGGATAATCATGATGGACATAAGTGAATAGATAACTCAACTTTAGTACAATTTCTATATGAATACATACACCTAGTACCTACCTATCCACGCTCCTTTTCTGTGTAGCTAAATATTATTATATCTTTAAATCTTGAATCCATCTTTATAATAAAATATAAAGAGATTCTGTTCGATTTCTAATACACAATACGCATTTTAGTGTTGTTAGTATTTACAATTGAAAAGAGTTAATGTTAAGTCTATCAATAAACGGTCAGTAACTTGACATGGGAGTATTTAAAACTTTGTGATATGGTACAAACAAGATTTATACTAAAAACAAGTATTTCTATAGGAAGCCTTATGTTAGTTCGTATCTTCAGATTTAGATTTTGACATCTATAAAAAAATTATACTACACTACACATGGAAAATGTACATGTACATAAAGTGTTTATGTATGTACAGTTGTACATTGTAAATTACACGTAGGCACACAATATACGTAGAACTGGGATGCAACATGCAACTGCTATATAGTAACAACAATAAAAAGTACCTTGTGCTTGTAACCGTGTAGTTACAGTTTACGTGTGTTTGGCTTGACTTTTATATACACGTATACAAGTGAGCTAGAGAGAGATAAGGCTGGCTGACTAATAGAATTATAGAATTGTGTGTACAGACAGCAACAACACACACAGAGAGTTAATTCTTTTGGATGAGACGAGAAGACCAGGTTTGATGTTGATGATGTGTTTGCGTGACCATTTCTGTCCTCTCTTCTACACCCGGCTTGTCAAGTGATATTCATTAGTTCTCAATTCCAAAGGTATCTACATTCTACATGCACAGACCAAGCCAAGCTACACACTACACATAGCATAGCACATCAAAACTTGATTATCACCCTACCCTTTCCACTTCACTTGGCTCTACAAAGTCATTCACTGCTCCATGCATTCGTCCTACCTCGTACACTCAGCTTATTTATCTACTCTATAATCCTAGGTGTAATTTTTCATTTTACTCTGCATTTCAAGTACTTAGCTGGCATTTTTCTAACTAGCTAAACGATTAAAGTGTGTGTAGCACACAAAGTATAGTAAATATCATATTTCACGAATGCTAAGCTAATTAAGTAGGTATATTAGATTTTGAGATCACAGAAGTTGAAAGATCACAAGGGTAAAAAAATAATCAATGTAAGTTGATTAAAAACAACCTTCGATGAAAAACCTTCTGGATTGAAAAATGCATTAGAAACATATTTAATATTTATAGGTATAGGTGATCGGTTGGAAAAAAATAATTATTAAACACAGTTGGTAGGTACAAGTGCGAAGTGTTTCAAGTTTATTTTTAAGTGTATAAGATTAATGATTTTGTCAATTTCTCAAGATGAATGTCAATAAGGTTGATTGGGGCTCGTAAAATAACATCATTATGATCGAACATAACAATGATTGTATTTAGAATGTAAGAGGCCATGTATTGCCTGTGGAAGTTGCAGTTTGTCAAACAGCAAGATAGAGAAGAAAAGTGTTCGCAGGTAGAATATTGTATTAGAGAAAGATATGGACAAATGCATATAAAGGATTTGCAAGATTATTTATAGTGCATTTCGGTGGGAGAGACAAGAATGACACATAGCTAACAATAAGTAAATAGTTGGTGGTCTGTTTTGCCTTGACTCAGTTGGGTTGGGTTGTCGTCGTTTTGTCGTCATGTTCATGTCACTCTGTGTTTTCATGTGTGTAATGCACTGTTGTTTGTATTTATAGAGTTCCATGTGTAGAGCATAAGGTGTACTGTGTATGAACTACTGTTTGTAGTTTGTGTATACGCCAAGCTTTCTGCTCTTGATAATATTCTGCTGTGTTTTACTACTACTTTTACACACATACACGTTTATACGCAATATATGTGTATATGTGTGCCAGCATTATAATCGTGGTCGTTTCCATTTGCCATTTCCTGTGTCACTCCACTCAACTCCACTTACGAAGAAAAGACGACCAGTGAGCAGACGATTTATGAATGAGTCTATGACATTTACATTAGTCATTATTCATTTACAACGTAGGTTGCCTTGTTCGATGAATTGGATTGGATGTCCTGTTCCGCTGAGCCATTGTACATTTTTATATGGCCAGCCACCACCATTTCAGTCACTCACTCCAAAATCTAATCTACTAATACTTTGTTTTAGCGAGAAAACATTTGCCACGACCAAATTCAAGCCCCATTACCTCACCGTCCGATGCAACACATACATTATGTTACTTCTGAACATTACCACTTAAGACTCACCTATTTTCTACATAATATTGTGTTACAGGCAGGGTGTGTACTACTTGTATAGAATACTTCTGGTATGGTCTATTTTCTATGCTACATATCTGATTCACACATTATAAAAATTATAAGATGTAGGAAAAAATATTAGTAAGATTCAAAAGTCTTACTTGTGTGTAAAATAAATTGAATTTCCTCGAGTGTGATTTAAAATTGACCGAGTCATGATTGTTATTAAGCTTGTAGCTACAAATAACATTACAAGTTAAGTAATATAATTGTCACATAGCAAAATAGAAATTTCAACTGCTAACACTGTTTATATATGACTCAATCGTTAAAACTGAATCCAAATCGGGTATATCATTTAAGAAATACGCTGGACCAAAATTTACAAGCTGCACTCTTGTATCTACATCGCCTAGGGATTATATAGAATTTCTGATTGCATACCTGGACTGTAACACCAACATATATGGAATGGACAGAACAGACTGACATGTGAAAGAGTGGAGTACTTTTCACGCGTTTTATTACCACCACTTGTAGTAGTAATACATAATACCTCCGTGTAAAAGCTTGTAGTTTCTGTAGCATAATAATGTAAATCGATTCTTTGTAGGGACAAGATAAATGAATTTGCTAATGCAAATGATGGTAGTGCACTAATAGTAGTATGTGCATGATTTGGGCATAGGTGTGCTTGTACATACAACTGTTACCTATGAATATTTATACATTTTATGGTTTTTACGTGTTTATGGTTCAAACTCGTGTCAAAAATAAACGAATGCAGTTGCAAGTAACAACGTTTTAATCTATTTCTGGCCGGAGAGTAGATTACTTAATTAATGGCAAAAAAGAAAGAAAGCTTCCATTGTGCGTAACGTGGTTGTGAGCTTGTCCGTTTTTTGTGCGAGTTCTTTCTGAACTACTTGCAGAAAAACATTTCCCTGTTAGGAATTTAATAGAGTGTAAACAATTTACGAATAAAAGTACTAAGGTACATATTAATTCAGTTTTTCAATCCAATCGGGATATAGGTACTAATGCATTTAGTGATTATTAATATTAGGTACTTTAATGCACGTGAGGGTTCTTTCATATTAGATTAGGTATACAGTTTCCATGTAGCAAGTTCCTTCTGTTTTTGTAATATTATTAAAGGGTAATTATTTGGAAATGATTTCTTAAGTTAGGCCTACGAAGCATGTAATAATATTTATGTGTGTTTGTGCTTACAAAGTTTCACTTAATGTAATGTATGTATAGTAGATAGAATTGTGTAAAAGAGAGATATAAGATTTGGTTGTGTAGGAAGGGAAAAAAACTGGGAACGTTTTTCGCCTTCACTCATTAAATTTCCAAAGTATGAGACATGAAGTATTTTCAAAGTAAGTTTCTCTCGATAAGTGATAAGTAAGAGTAATAAGGATCGTTCTTCTATTCATTTGCTACATTTTCCCATTTAGATCCAATAAAAACGACAAAGTGCTGATTAGGGAGAGTTGATGACAACATCTCTGCACTCTGATCTCGTTCACGACTTGCACATGTTCTTGATTATTTGTTTGTCGCTCTGGCTATGTAAATATGTGTGTAATAATGTCAGTATCGGTTGCACCTCTGACCCCGTCCGATCTCTCGTCATTTCTGAGTCATTTATCTCCTACTTAGTTACAAACTAACTAGGAGTGTACAGTACCTACACTTAAATCTAAATGAGAAAAATATATTTTTCTTCATTCCCAAATAAATAAGAGCAATAAATGTCTTTTTCGCACTAACAAGCTGCTTCTTTACAAACTCCAAGATATAAAAACAGTACTTGTATTAAATTATGGTTTCTGTAGGACATTACGCTTGTCTTATATTTGTATCTCAACTCATTATAGAATTGTTGGCGACTCTCCCTCTTATCATATCAATAATTCATTCCTTCCTTTACAGTTTCGTGAAGAATTCAAATTGACAGTTTGACTTAACTCTCTAAAGCTCCTGCTGAGAGTAAACCTCCAAACTCTAAGGACAACCTAACTTACACATATCCACATACATACAAAATTAATATTATTCTAAGTCTGCAAAATGTTTAGGTATACTTCCTTGATTAGATCACTTACACAATTTACTTTTAGCTTGTAGAAAACACACAGTCTTGTTTGTGTGTCTATAGTACATTAAGTATGTTCCGCTGCACATCATTAAATTACATCAAAGCTCACATGTGATAAATAAAAAATTTATTTCACGAAGTCATTTTGTGATGTGAGTGTAGTGTACATTTGCTTCTTATTTTCTACTGCACTTGTAAGTGAGCGAGTTGAGTGATGTGAAGGAGTGGATGATAGGCAGATGAATCCATAGCGATATGTTCTTTCGTTTCATTTTCCTATCTTGTGTTTATATGTTTCTGTTTGCAGCAAAGGCTTCAACTTAAAATGACACGACACGCTTGGTTGGGCTGGGTTAAGGCAAATCTGGGCGGGCTCTCTTGTCGGGTTCCGGGTTAAAAGGCTAATTTCAAGTTAACTTTACATTTTTGAGACAGACAGACACTTTGCCAGCCTCTGTGTTCTCTTACCAGTATTTATGGTTGATTTTCTTACTGTGTGTGGCGTTTTTTATTGTTTCATTATCAGCTTCAAAGGAAATAGCGACGGCATAACACGTTAAAACACTAGAGATTTTAGGTAGTTACCTATACACAAACAAATGTGCATCACACAAAAATATATTATATAGCCAGTCTGAGAAATTAGACTGAGACAATTTGTACGTCCCATTATTTAACCTAAGCATACCTTTAGAGTGTCAGCTAAGTTTATTGTTAGACTTGTTAGTGTCTGTCTTGATGGCTAATTGATTGGAATCATTTCAACATCAGAGACCTAGATAAGACACCGAATGACAGTAGATAGCATCCAATGCAATTTCCCGTGCTGCTGAGTTAAAAAAACAACGACGGAATTACCACGAAAACAATCTGTATGTAAGATATGGTGTATTATACTAAACCCCGAATCGGATTTGATGAATTCTCATTGTTGTTGTTGTTGTTATCTGACAAAGCGCCAGCATTCGCTCCATCAGTTTCAATTTCAATGACTTCACGCTCGCTCACATCACAATCAGCCTATTCTCCTTATACTCTAATGTCAGTCTTTACGCTCTCAATTAGATGCTGAATATACATGCAAAGCAATTGCTTAAAAATTCTGTAGTAATGTATGAAAATGACTGTTTTTATTGCGTGCATTTCAGTAGTGCAGTGTACGTATAACATGTTGTTAGCTCTGCTGCGACGCGTCGTCGTCAATAGCAAAACTCGTGGCAATGAAGAGCTTTAATTTAGAGCAGAGCATTAGACAAAGCGCTAGATTTACGTGTAAGCTAGACCCTTTATTTTTTGTTGAATGGTGTGTCTACACTCTATATGAGTGCAATGGTGTGGTATATCTGTTGTATGAGTGCCTGACACACAGACAAATAAGAGAAGTCATAAGTTATACGGAAAGGAGTGAAAAGGGTTGGAAAGGGTAGTACTTAGAGGGAAATGATGGCAAAGAAAGAAATAATTATCGCAGATTCCTTTGGATTCCAAGCGTAGTTTCTTCTCTGACTCATGTTACACACAAGTTGTACAAAGATACTTTTCCTGTATACAGCTCTCCCATTCCTGCTTTTTGGTTTGAAAGATGTGATGTAAGTCTCACAGACAGTATATTACAGATGAATGTATGTAGCGGTGCAATGCAAGCAACACGTACATGAATTGTACTGCCGTGAGCAACAGTTTCCGTAGACCTACCACTACGAAGTCAAAAATCTCAAGTCAGACCATATCCGAGTCGTCTTGTGTCTATTAGCTGAACGAAGCAAAAAAGAATTTTTCCCTGGTACAAGTATTTATGAGAGAGACATATTATAATACTACACTCAATTCAGTACACTGGGAGTTTTACTATACTGGGAGGATTTCTATATGAGGAAAATGCCCACACTAATAAATTTAATACTATTCAGTAGATACTAATTTATGTTCCGACATAGCTAGGTAGTATTTTACTATAGCGTTCTAGGAAAACGCTTTGTGCTATCAGCTGTGAATTTAAAAAACGCGATAAGACGCATCTGCAATTACGGCAAAGAAAAATGTGTAATTAAAACTAAAACGAATGATATTTTGCAACGAAATTGCTATGCATGTTTTGCGTACTCCTTGTGCTGACATTGAGAAAGTTTGAAAATGAGTGAAGTATTTGCTGACTGACGATTGCGTGCTTTACGTAATATGGATATCTATTGACTGCTGACAGTTACTTGACTATGTAAAATAAAAATACATTGAAAAACTGTGTGTACACGCCGACTGGGGAATTACAGATTGGAGATAGATGAAAGGAGGTGAGTTAAGTATAAAATCATCACTTCAACAATGCTGTAATTTGAATGCTTCACTTGAAAACTTTTGTTGCAGTGTGGTATGGTAAAGAAGGGGTCTTTATTTCAAACGATGGGTAGTTCGAATCAACTTATTTAAACTCAAATAGTAATACTATTACCCAAGGTATCTACTTGTAAATGGAAATAACACTCGTAGTTTAGTAGGTATTTATTATTTACAAAACTCATCCGATAAAAATATAAAAAATCAACGTGAAAATACTTAAGGATATACATTACGACTAAATGCATAGTGGAGAAAAGAGCCAGCCACTTGACATGAGTCGACTACGGTTTAGAGGGTCAGGGGTCAATTTGATTTATTATTCCGGGCATGTTTTCTTCATCCTGCATATGTATCAATTATTTTCCGAGGGATTGAATGGTAAGCGATTATATGTAGCACATGCATGCAAGCGATGGCATTATTCTTCTACAAACTGAAATGTATCTGTTTGCTATGCTCTTCTGCGGTGAAGCGCATATATTTACAAGTTGTATCTCTATATTGTGTATGTATTAAGCTACCACAAAGACGAGAACAAGAACAAGACAGTATTCTGCACTATTATTTGTGTACATACATTGTGATGGTATAGCTTTGCTCAAGTGAAATTTCCTTTTTACTTATCACAACTTATCAAGTTGGGTTTTGTATGGACAAACGGGTACTTTGATTGCCATGTATCTAGTTGAAAAAGACTGTTGGCAGACCTGCTAATAATTATTATCGAGTTGTTAGATGGATATTAAATATTATTATTACGGTAATTATTTCGCAGAGGAAAAGTTGCTCGCATTCAAACATTTATCATACTAACGCTCGTACGTTCACACAAAGCTTTGACGGACGCACCGTCAGACAGAGCCAAACCACAACCAACTACCTATCTCTCTCTGGCTGCAAACCTTATGTGTATGTATTATGTGTATACAAAAGTACAATACCAAATTACGTACTCAGCATCTGCCTATCACACAGTCACTCAATAATACTACTCTATAGCTAAGCTTTTCAACATGATACTGTGTATAAGTATAAGATGGGTACAGATAGTAGTTGCTATTGTATTGCGTTTACTGGTGATTAACGTCTTCTTCACAAAAAACTTTTGCACTAACTGCTATCTACTTTGTATCATGTATCCGTACTTGTTCCGATAAAAACATAACTTTTGAATCTAATCGTCGCATTATATTTCAACCAACACTTTTGCTCCTTTAATAATATGTGTAGTATTATTGACGAACTTTGTTATATACACACATTACACACAGACGTACGTCTATGTACAGATAGTAGGCGACTTGATATATTCTTTTCGTACAATTATTTGTATTATACCACATACCACATACTTATATTCTCCTTGCCAGGCATTGCATGACGCCTCTAATCATACGCTATATTATTTACTTTTGAATTATTCGCATTTCATGTATTTCTGCTCCATAAATCAAGACAAAGTTGCAATGAAGAGCTTAAGATGTTGAAATCTGGGAACTTTTCACGACCAGCCTCCTCCTGAATTTTCCTTTGATTCAACTCACAATTTTCTTTAATGTTACATTACACAGGCGATGTAATTACATAAAATCACAAGATTCTTCTCACACCATGTCTATTAATTATAATGAGTACTTAGCAAAATAGAATAAGAAATAATAAATAAATGCTACGTGATAATACACGTAATGTACACCATGTTTTATTAGTGTAGCTGACTTTACTACACACACTATGTCCATACGATGCAATGGTGGCCATTTCTTTGCAATCACACAATTTCAATTTTTTTAGGTAGGTACCTATATATTTTCTATGTCTCTTATAGACAGGTGGTATGTTCCTAGTTGTAGCTATCACATATTAAGTATTCAGTCAGCGTACATACGTCCACATACACACATTCATATACATATATTAATATTTTATTTCTGCGTAAAACTAATAATGGTTAATATTTACGAAGTCTTAAGGAAAAATTTTCCGTTAAAAAACTTTGAAATAGCCTTGACTGCACTATCATTAATTATGCGATAATTCTCATGCTTGTTGTCTACCATAGGAGAAATAAATTGACTAAGAACACACACACCTAATATTACAGACAATAAAACTGTAAGTATGAAAATTAATAAGAACATTACAAAGTGCTATAGGGCTGTTCGGCTTCTGCCTTCCCACTTGCCTATTTAAACAAAAATACCAGGCTTTTTAAGGTGCAAGAGTAGAGCCTTCGGCATTTCCGCATCCGGCTTCTTGTAGTACGTACGTAAGTACGTACACACTATAATAATTATTCCCTTTCTATATCATTATGTACTTAACCATCTAATGTGTAACGTTTCTACCCGAATTAAAATATAGAAAATGAAATGCCTACGTCCTACTGCACTTAATAAAACTCCAAATGCATACATGTACAATACTACACGAGGATACTTTAGATTTGATTAATAGCTAAATTCAACTCACACAACGAAAACATTATCTGTAATAAACAAAGCCGGCTTTGTACGTCCTAAATTGTTCAGAGTGTGAGGGCCTTATAAAATGAACCGTTTGAAGTGTTTCATTCTTGGCTGTGTGTTGTGTTCTTGTATAATGTGTCCTGCAAACAAGGCAATGCAACCAAAGGGGAACTAAATAAGCAGAACGTGTATGTGTGTAACGTGTGATTGTAATTTGGTTGTAATTTCTTACACATACACAAATATAAGATGAGTTCCTACTACATCATACCATTAACATTTCCCATGTAGCCCTGAATGACTATCTCCTACTATATTCAACTATGACTACATAATACGCAATTCCATTGCATTTCGTGCTCGTTGTAGACGAGGAGCGAAAAGCTATGTAGTTGTGCTGTTGCAGTGCAAACGCGCGGATGACAGATCATTTATTTCAGGATCAATGTAGCGTAACACTCTAGCCAGGACTAGTTTAGTTCAGATGAGACAGCACGACTGTTGTAGAATATACATATACATACATACATACTAGTTGTAATTTGGTAGTATGTAGTCTGTGTAGAAGTATACAAATATAGCTTAAACACACCATTGTATGCATACCCATACCAGGGAAATCGAATGTATACACATATACATAAAGATATAATATATTTCTACTATTTTCTACATATTTATATATGTTTACTAGTTCTGGCTCAGTCTAACTTAAAGATAGGGAATCTACAAACCTCCTTGTAATAGATGTAGAAAAGTTGGAATTTACCTTGTCGGGTACCGTACTCGAATTAACGATTAAAATTTCACCTCCGCACCACATTATACCACTGTCATTGCTACCTATTACGT
>JAQFYB010007611.1:0-10628 GCA_034694085.1 Pogonognathellus longicornis
GTGCTTCCTACTTTGAAATTCTAAGATGTACTTTGCCCATTCGTTATATTTATATTGTATTCATACAGTAGATTTACTTACCTAGGATTTATATTATGTATTACGAGTTTAAAAATGGTGCTATCACTTATTGGCTTAGAAAAAAGATTTTTACAATAAATAGTTCTATAGTTTTTACAGTATAAATTTCAAAAATTAGAATGAGATGTTTTTCTTTCATTTCTGGTTCATAGCTGATTTTTTAATGCTCTTCAAATTTATTGTGCAACCTCATCCTGCTTTAAATATTTTGCTATAATAAAATTATGTTATAAGATATAGTGATTTAGGACAACAACTGATATAGCTGTATAGTGGATTCTGTGAACTCATATTTTGTATTTAGTATGTGTACAGCCGCCTCTTGTAGACATGTGTAGTTTGTGTTAGGTATATACATACACTCGGTCACTGCACTTTCTAACTTTCCCTACCTGCCGCCATCCGAGTGCTCACAAACAAGATCTTTGATAAACGCTATAGACTACACTCCGCAAAAAACATCTAAATACTTGCACTTTTTGTGAGTGTACAATACAAACTAGCGAAACTGAAACTTTATTTTGCCAATTAAATTGTATATGCATATAAATAGTTATGTATGTAATGTATAGAGAATTTATTGGATTAGAAACAAATGTACGTTAGGTTTCAATGCATTAAAGTTCGTGTACCTAATTATGTAGTATTAGTAACTAGGTAGGTACGTGATTTTTACTTTTACCGCAACAATGATGGTAAAAATTATCAAAATATTTGTATCAGAATGTTCTATTCAACATCGAATAGAGTCATTGTAAATGTATTGCAAGCAAGGGTAAAGTAGATATTTTTCTATTTAGCAAAGTACTATCAAAAATTGCATTTTTCTTCACTATAAGGATAACATGCACTTGCTTAAATTGAAAATAACAAAGCTTTTATCAATTTTTTCAACTACCAATCTCCTGAGACTCTGTATCTCATTAAGTCGTAGTGTAATACCAAAACGTCAGTTCACCGGAGCCCTTTACAAATGGTTAATGGCTTGACCTGTCTTTGTGAGCTGTCTGTCTGTGGGAGAAATGACATCTTGATAAACTCCTACTAAAACACGCACACAAACTTTAGTGCTTACGTGTGTCGTTGAAAATGAAATAAAAAAGTATAAAAAACTGGAAAAATACATAATGGAAAAGCTGGAATGATATTAGGATAATTCAAAAGGTGCTCTCGCTCGACATTTGAGATTTAGAATGCAGCACGGAACTACTTGAGGGGATAAAAGAAATAAAAGTATAAAATATGAGAATGATAGAAATAGGAAAGACAGAAAGGACGAGTGTAGTATTCAAGCTATAACCTTGGTTTGTATATTTTTCTTGAATTTCGAAACAAAACGTGTATTTTCTGGTGAATGTAGCAAGTCTTGGTAAGACTGTTGCAATTATAATCTGTAAAGGTATAATGAAAAGCATTATAATTCTGTCTGAATGTTACATCTGGATTTCGTTCATATACACAAGGCATGATGTTAAAGGATGTTTGCAAAAACCCAGTTGTTCTTTCATTGCTGCATCACATCCTCCAAGCAGTATTTATTATTTCTCTAACCAGTAACTAGTGCGACGACGTTGTTACATGCAACCCTGTTGTGTAATGAATAGTAAATAATGTTTTGCCTTGCTTGCTTACATTCTTCCAACACTCATTCATGGCTTGACAATAACCTCACCTAACATCCCAGTTTATTACCACTTTTAGACTACATCTGTTGTGTTTCTTGGGGTTGAGTACAGGATGCACAAGAGCAGAGTAGTCTTCAAATAAACCTGCCTTGTCCAGGCACACACTCAATTTCCACAATCATCTTGAGAGTTGAGACTCCATGTATACACAGTCTAACTAATCATACAATTCATACACAATCTTCATTCCATGTTCAAGCAACATTTTATATGAGCAAATCGAGACTTGGTGGATACACGTTGCAAAAGATCTCCAATCTCCATTATTATGACACACGATGAGCCATACACTCCAATCATTTGTTTAAGTCTGGATTCGCATTCTTTAGTAGAAGTATAAACACTTCTGATTGAGAACGCATTAATGATATCCCTATTTTATGCACGAACAGACGCCCATGATATATTGATATATTAATAACATTTCATCCATAAAATTCTCCTTTTTCATTGTTTATCAGCTTTGTACCTTTGCTATACATGGCTCCCAGTATCCTCGTTAAACAGAAGACGATTCTTTCAAAATATATTTTTCTCCTTTTTCAAGGCTGTAAAGATGATTTATTCAGAAAATGTTTGGGATGATTGTGAGATAAAGACAAGATATCAAATGTCCTTCATATTTTTCACCATAAATGATTTTTAGTGAAAGACATTGTTGTGTGAGACAAGAATGAAATCGATATTTTTGTAAACAATAGAAAGATTCTCTTTCATTTGAGGATGCAAAGCAATAGTGAGGGAATTAATAAAGGAAGGAAAAAGTGGTCGAAAGATTACAATAGGTAGGTACTTAACTTACTATATACATACCTTAGGGAAGAATTAGGATGACATTTACACTTTTTACATACGACACTAAGATACTGTATTTTCTTATTGTTCTTATCTTGTACAGCGAAACGAGATTTGATATATCTACAGGGATAATCGTTGAAACAGCTTTTCAAGTCCTTTCATTATCCTCTCACGATTTTAGAGCTGTTCAAATCTCACAATGCTTTTGCACCATCAGCCCATTGATACAATAATGTAATCAGTAAATTGACTATACAATACACTTTGTATATTGCAGATATATACATACAATTACTAGACATGGACAAATTAAACCTTTTCACACTCTTCTTTAGGACATTTCGTAAAATCCATCCCTAGAGCTAGTAATAAAAAGTAGGAATTACAATACACCATTACAAATTCAAATACAGCTGCACTGCTATACACAACTTCTATAAGTGATTACAGTTTAACACCAGATGATTCTAAGTTAATTATTCAACGAACTTTTACCCTTCATTGACTTTAGCAGGTACTTTTCATGCAATGAATATCCTTTAACACACAAGTGAACTCAATTTGTTCGATTTGGCTTTTCGCCGTAGGAAAAGTATGAAAGGCAATCGATTTGGTTTTAATTTCTTCCTACTTCCTTTAATCAGGGTTGACTCAATTAAATGTTCGTGTAATGTTTTCACTTCATCTGCACAGGACATTATTTAAACCAAAGTGTATTTTTTTTCGCTACAAAATCTGACTTTGTGACACGATGTGGCCGTCTTCCAAAAAACGTTGCTAGCCACTGGACGCTCCATTTAGTAAGGTTTGCCCATCTATACTGCGCTAATACGACTGATATTGCGTTCAGAAAACTCTAAGGTATTTATTCCTCAAGTCTATCAATTTGGATTATGGAAATGAAAACCCATGGCTTTCATTTTATTTCCTCTTCCAAGGTGTCGAATCCTTCCTTTTCGGCTACACACTTGCAATATCGATATAAGCAGTATATATAATCACAATAGTGAAGTAAAAGCAATAATAAAATTCATGGAAACTGTCATTGGCGCTGGTGTAGAAGGAATAAAATTCCGGAAACCACAAGACAGCGATAGTCTGATTCTTATACTCACATTCAATATACAGGGCTTTAGTTTTGTGATTGCAATGCAATGGTTGCAGTTTACGAATAATAGGAGCAGCAGTCTCATCGCTCACACAATAAAAACCAATTGGAATCTTTATCATTTCGTCCAGCCGTGTTTCCTATTTAACCACTATGTCAATGTACCAAGTAAACTATACACTCATAAAAATATACATACATTAATATAGCGATTGTGAGTGTTATTAGCTTTCAATTTCTCGATAGATATTGTTTTATTTTATTGTACCTAAAAATATACAAACGTTTTATATATTGTGTAGAACTGAGCTCGGTTGTAGTCGTTGTAGCAGTTAGTAGTTGAGGAAAAATATTATTAAAATGGTTAATATTTTTAGAGTATTATGGAACATTTATTTTTTAGTTGTTTGTAGTTGTGGAAGCAGCTAATAATAAAATACATAATGTGACTTTTGTGAATCGGTTTAAGTGCACATGATACAATTCTCATCACTACAACGATTTGATGGACGACCATAGCGGGGAGAAAACCTTTTATTTAAAAGAAACGCTGAACCTGGGCGGTTTCCAGCCTCAAAAGCGAATCAAGGTGGGTAACATCCTAATAAAATATTTCCAAACGTCCTACTCGCCCATTACAATGTGAGCAATAGTTTGTTTGCAGACATAGTCATAAATGATACATGTAGAAAGGATTTACAAGCCACGCACAAATAACAAAGAAGGCATCTGTTTGAGTTTGCATGTCATAAACAATACAATTTCTCTTTGCTATTGACAATGAGACAACTCGTTTTACTATTCGTTGTGTCAGTTGTGTGTCTCGACTAAAATAATACGCTACAAAATAATATTAGTGTGTTGGGATGGGTTCTGTAGTCTGTTATCAATGTGGGATAATTGATACTATGCTGTGCAATTCATTTTGACAAAATCCCATTTTTCAATTCACACTAATTATGTTGACAGAAAATATTTTCTCTTTAGAGCTCTTTAGATAATTATGTTCATTTGTATAAAAGAGCATTGTAATTCTAGTAATAAATAGGCTGAGTCGATGTGAGTATTGTGCTGTGGAATAATAACAAATAACATTGTGCGTATGACAATTTAAGAGATCGAAAAAATCGTTGCATATTATTATGCGAATCAAAAATATTTGATATCCCCGTAAATAGTAATCCTATTGCATACAAGTGAAGTTTATCAGAAGGGCTAATCATATATTATGAAGCGTATACATACTCGTTTCACGTTAAGTGCACACCATCTTAAAATATCAAAACACTCATTGTCAGTTTAAAGTTCAGGTTCGAGCTACATTTATTTGTGCTTGGCCCATTTCCATTTTAGGTTATCCTACCAAATCTTATAATTTCAAACAAAGTTCAATATAAATATACACATTTAGAAAATGCACGCTAGACTTAAAAGAGTTACAACTCAAAGTATTGGTATAATAATTATAGTGTTGTGTGTATTGCGACGTAAAACCGGAAACCACAAAAATGTGATGACTAACTTGATATACTCCGACATGGTAGGTATACAATAACAAAAACGAGTTACGATGTTCATGTCATGTAGTATTTTACGCAAAGTGAAAAAGAGCACACAGACTTTTGTATTCACTCACTCAGAATCAGTAGATCAAAACAGTGGACGCGAGAGATACGACTATACGACTAGAGCTAACCCTCATTTAAGTAGCCGAAAACACAAATGAATTAAAGGGAACTAAAAGGAAAACTAAAACTGTTCTGTGAAATCTGTGAAATGGGTTTGAAAGCGTTTCGTCGTGTTATCATCACAGGATTTTCTGTAAGCACAAATAATTATAAACTCACAGTTCCATAGCATAAAGCATTAGTCGCTGTCAGTGACAAAATTATTTGTATTGTATTTAAAATTTGAAAAGGAGAGTTGATTAGAATAAATTCGATTGTGTTTTATGATATAAGAAGGTACCTAAACTAATAGTAGGACGAGTTGTGTGAAGTTAAGTCAGAATTATGGAAAAGCCTTTGTTCCTTTGTGAGTGAAAAAGGGAATGCGGGTTCATTGAGACAATTGTGTGGTGGTTGCTGTGATAGCTTTTGTTGCTTTAATTTACAGAGTCACAGTATTTCCGGAATGATGGACGAGGATGTCAGCGAAAGACCTCATCAACAAATGGCTCAGTTGTCTTTGCACGAAAAACAGTTTCTTCTGGCGGTTGAAAGGGGAGATATCGCAACAACCAGAAGGTAAAAATGCCAACTTAGAGTCTGACGGGGGAATTCCAATTATTTTTTATCGCCTCCAATATATAGCAACTGTAGCTTTGATAAGAATTTGAAAATGATGAGAACTTGTGAGAAATGTTCCATCATTCCGCCAATCTCATTCCATTCCATACACACCATGCATTAAAATTGCAAATTCTTCTTTCCTGTAAACATTGTCACGTTTTGACCTTTACCAGAATGCTGCAGAAAGCCCACGACACGGGATACATCAACATAAATTGTGCAGATCCATTAGGAAGATCAGCTCTTCTTATGGCAATAGACAACGAGAATTTGGAGATGGTGGAACTGCTGCTGGAATACCGTGTGATAACGAAAGATGCCCTTTTGCATGCAATTTCTGAAGAGTATGTGGAAGCTGTTGAAGTTTTACTCGAACACGAAGACCTTGTTCATAAACCAGGAGAGCCTCATGTATTATTTCAAACTTTTTAAAACAAATTGCATTGCTTTTAAAAGAAAATAACGACAAAATATAAATTTCGTTCCATTTTTATAATTGAATTTTAATAGAGCTGGGAAGCCCTTCCTCCAGACACTGCTACCTTTACACCTGACATTACTCCTTTAATTCTTGCTGCTCACAGAGACAATTACGAGATCATCAAATTGCTTCTGGACAGAGGGGCAACACTTCCCATTCCTCATGATATACGGTTCGAATATTCTTCTTTATTCTATACATACTCAATATACGCTTCTTATTAGAGTGTTATCGTTGAAGCTAACTTATAACTTAAGTAATAAAATATGAAAGAAATAAGTAATAAGAATTAGCGTGACGCAACATTTTTGCTACCGTCGTAATACTTATAATTATAATTATACGTCAACATAACGCCAAAACTCAACTTAAATAAGTTGTCAATTTTAAGTTATAAATTACAAGTAACATACGATAACTCTCTATTAATATGATAAAAACGTTTGTGAATATTTTTTACGGAATGTATTATATTTATAAATTCAATTACTAATTTAACAGGTGCGGTTGCGATGATTGTGTAAATTCACGACTAGAGGACTCTTTGCGACATTCCCGATCTCGTATCAATTCTTACAGGGCGCTCGCTAGCCCCTCGCTTATTGCATTATCTTCAAAAGACCCTATCCTCACAGCCTTCGAACTTTCTTGGGAACTGCGAAGACTTTATTTTGCAGAGCACGAGTTCAAAGCAGAGTACATGGTAATAAAATTCATTTCTTTATTTGTTTGTCTCACATCCTGGGAAATGATTATCAACATTGTAGTTACTCAGTTACTCAAGTAGTATTGAGTGGCTCTCAAGTTGAGACTTCCTCTTCCTCAACCAGCATAATATTTAACATGAGACTCTCATGCGTCATGCCGTTTGAAGTTAAGACAGTTGAGAAACCATGCGATGAGAGTATTGTTGCGTCTAACGTTGAAATTGAAGCACAATGTAATGTAGGTATACTGAAATGACATTTATAATTTACATAATGCCCGGCTTTGTATTTTATATAGGAACTGAGAAAACAATGTCAAGATTTTGCGACAGCTTTGTTGGATCACACAAGAGGCTCTCACGAGCTAGAAGTTTTGTTAAATCACGATCCAACAGGCCCTGCTTTTAAACATGGAGAAAGAATGCATCTAAACCGCCTCAAATTAGCAATAAAATTCCGACAAAAAAAGGTAAACGCTGCTATTCCAAATATTTAAACGTTTCATTGGAATTTGATTCGGTTTGTAGCCCTTTTGTAAAGATTTGGTATGTTTGTTCTTTGTTTCCAGTTTGTTGCTCATCCAAATGTCCAACAATTGTTGGCGTCAATTTGGTACGAAGGTTTACCCGGATTTCGGAGGAGAAATATGGCACTACAAGCTCTTGAAGTTATAAGAATTGGATTGCTATTCCCAATATTTTCACTTAGTTACATAATTGTTCCACATTCGTCATGGGGGCAGACGATGAGGAAACCTTTTATTAAATTCATTTGCCATTCTGCTTCTTACTTCACGTTCCTTTGTAAGTCTTTGTTTATTTATTTGTTGCTTATTCATCCTTTTATGCTCCTCAAATACTTTACTCAAGCCACGATGATATTATTATTACATTCTATTCAAGCTCATTTCTCTGACTAAGTCTCTAACCATTATCCCTGTACTTTTTCGTTTTGATTGACAGTTCTTTTAATTTTGGCGTCGCAAAGATTTGAAACGTTTGTGAAGGATTGGGAGTTTTCGGGTAGTGCTTGGGTCTCTACAGAAGTCACAACTCAACGCGGAGCTCCTCCATCTTTCGTCGAATGGTTTGTCCTTGCTTGGGTTTCCGGTTAGTTTTATTTTTATCGACCACTCAAACTTCACTACAATTGAATTGAATAATTCCTATCTGTTTGAAAGAAACTGTTTTAAAGTAAAACGATATTTTTCAATCTTGTGTAAATTATAGGTTTGATTTGGAGCGAGATAAAGCAGCTGTGGGATGTGGGACTGCAAGAGTACATTGGTGATATGTGGAATGTTTTGGATTTTGTTACGAACTCATTGTATGTCGCCACAATTGCTTTGCGAATCGTAGCTCATTATCAAGTAAGTGTTCAATCATTACCTTTAATAAGTCTATAATTATATATATTACAAAAGCTCTTGAGCTTCCCACTGTATACAGCATTTTTCCTCAGAATCGCATTCAAAAGCTTGCTTTCATTAGTTTAACATACTATAGATATGCAACAATTAAAATAGTAGATGCCTTACATAATACAAGTAATGATGTAGGCAATAATCAACACAACTAACAATGTATAGGGTGCATTAACATATTAACATTGAAGCAATAACATAATTTAATGCGTCAGGTTCAAAAGGAAATTGCCAAAGGTTCGACAACGGCTCATTCTCCCAGAGAGGAGTGGGATACATGGGACCCTATGCTGATTGCAGAAGGACTTTTTGCTGCAGCAAATATTTTTAGGTAGATATCCATTTTTCAATAACGCACTACAAATATTCTGTAAGGAAAAATGCTTAATAAAAAATTATGTGTAAAGGTTTTATTAATTAATTTTGCGTGTATAATTTTGACTATTACTTGATGTAGTTCCTTGAAGTTGGTCTACATATTTTCCGTAAATCCTTACTTGGGACCTCTTCAAATTTCGTTGGGTCGTATGGTGATGGATATCATCAAATTCTTCTTTTTGTACATTCTCGTCCTTTTTGCTTTCTCTTGTGGTAAAGAACTTTACAATTTACTTTGTTTCTGGATTCCATGCCAGTGAGTACCTACTGAAATATGTTGTGAATTTGACAGGTATGAATCAATTGTTGTGGTACTACGCTGATTTGGAACGCGTTCGTTGCAACATGTTACTCAACATAAGGAAAAATGATACTAGCGGCCACGCCACTGAGGACCCTGTGACTGGAGCTATGATAATACACGAAAGAGATCCAGAGGCGTGCATTCTATGGAGGAGATTCTCCAAGTAAGGCTATTGTTCACAATAAAGAATTGCCATAGACATACACATGCAAACATTTATAGTTTGCCCCATAATAGACAGAAATCGTGGCATGGAAACTTACAATTTATCAAATTAATTCAATTATTGTATAAACCTACGCTCCTTATTACTTTAAAATGAATCTAATCAAATATGTAATGAAACCCATGTGTTGCCATTTTTTATGGCTCTTCTCAATTTCCAATCATATTTGTTAGTTAGTCTTTAATCTTATTAACGGACGGTGAAACTACTAGTTTAAAGCTTTAACTGTTTTTTGAATGAGGATGATAGAACTGAATATAACACAACATTATATTATACTCACTTACTCATCATCTGCATTTAGTCTATTCATTTTGATAGCTGTCGCTCTTGTTTAATTTCTATGAGATTGGAATCATAACAGACATACACAAAAATATAACTTTGCTAACAGATTCCTATGAGTGTAAATTTTCTTGTTGATTTCAGTCTATTTGAAACAAGTCAAACGCTATTCTGGGCCGTTTTTGGTCTCGTTGAACTAGAAAGCTTTGAACTAAAAGGGATCAAAAGTTTCACTCGATTCTGGGGAATGTTGATGTTCGGTTGCTTTTCGGTGATCAACATTGTGGTTTTACTCAATCTCCTGATTGCCATGATGAATCACTCATACCAGCTCATCTTCGTAAGTATTTCATTTATATAGCGATGTATCATAAATTAAGGCTTGTAGTATACAGTATAGGCTCGTCGTGTCTAGTACACGACGAGCCTTAAAATGGTGATATATGAATACAAAAGCATTTCATAGATAAATTAATAAATTGATAAATAAAAGAATTGAATGGTCGCTGTGAACCTTAATTAATGTACAACAAAAAATAGGCGTATCTGGATTTACCTTGGGTGCATCAAGTGTCTTGGGCACGTGTCCCCCTCGCTCCAGATACTGGAAAAAGGGGACGCTTGTGAAACATTGTTTTCCCGTTTTTTACCCATATGAGTCATGAAAATCCGTTTCATGCCTTCCCCGTTTAAAAATCCTGTGTATATGGTTACACCCTTCAGTACTGAGAAAGTGATTTAATTTGGAAGATATTATACTTAATATATGTATAATATTTTGCGAGTATTGTATTGTATAGTCAATTTATTCAAGTGTCATTATATCTCAGTACATAAGTATTGATCTCCCTCAATAAGACA
>JAQFYB010007612.1:0-10623 GCA_034694085.1 Pogonognathellus longicornis
ATTAGATGTGGTGTTGCATTGTGTATAAGTGGAAATACAAACAAGGCTTGTTGTTACATTATGACCACTGAGCTGTATCACATTTAGAGCGATCATCGCCCGCCCTACCATATGCTCGTCTAGTAATACTAATGAGTCAAAAGTGTAATTTTTAGCTAAGCAAGCCGTGGTCGTGGTTGCGCAATTATTTTTACATAGCTACAGTCATGGTTAAGTGAGTACGCATGGAGCAATGAAATTTATTATTTACAACGCTATTATAATATATGAAAAGTTGGACTGTTACAGTTACTGTGATATATATTCCCTAATAAAAATGCAATTGCATTCATTCATATTTTCTTATAGGGGCTTAGCAGAAATGCAAATGCAAATGAGTACAAAACAAAGTGATGTTGACCGCAAGAGTTGTAGTTTCAAGTTGCACATCTACACGGACTCAAACTAACTGGATCAAAAGCAATTGACTTGTCCTCACAGGAATTTCATTGTATTCGTTGCCTACACACACAATAAATAAAATTGTAGTAAGGTGACTACCAACTACCTCTAGAATGCATTTGTACCTATTTACATGCACGTGAACATGACCGTGGTGTTGGCAGTTGTATTATTATGGTGTGAGTACCTAGCCCTGTGTTTGTGTGATGTGATGGCATGTGCGAACCGGGTTTATTTTTCTGTACACGGGGCATGAAGACAAATAAATTCCAAATGTTATTTTGCTTGTGCCGTCTGAACTTGTCTCAAGTCTCAATCTCAATAGATTAGCTATCTGTATAAGAAAATGATAATGCTAAATGGGAAGCACGTCTTGTATTTTTACGGGATCCGATTCACCTCGCTCCTTAACTTCTCTCCTTGTACATACACACTTAATATATACATGTGATATTATACACTATGTACTTACTTAGATACTTATAAAGCCACCATGCCCAATGCCAATGAATTACTTGCAGCATCAGATCCTGTATGTACATTTTGTGTAAGATCTGCCCACTTGAGAGTTGAGAGAAACTCAATAGGCATCTGTTTATTAGGAGAGTAATCAAATAAACTAAACAAAGTTACATGTGTTTCCAGTCTATTTAGCATTTAACAAGTAAAAATTCGCGATTTGTGTTGAATTACAATTCATTTAATCCGAGACAACCTAAGAATTCTGCCGTATACTTTTATAACACTTAATAACTACTCGTTCACAATGATGTGCCTGTTGGAAAGCCCTCTCTCACTTCCATCACCCTTCTTCCTCCACCTTCCCATTTCTTTTATTACGTGTTCTCTCAACTCCCCGTTTCTACAGCTAATCTCCAAAGCATTAATATGCATCATTATTACCTCCTAACTTATTATATAAAACTATAATCTTCTTCTCAAGGTGCCTATGCACTTTGTAGTATGTATATGTATGAGTGTGAGCATCTTGAGAATGTGAATGTGAGACTGCAAAGAATTTTTGACGTTTGAGATCTGAATTCTACGGAAACACTCGACTCGTCGAGTCTTGCAAACACTTCTACATTAGAATACAAAGGTGTTTATGAATTAAGGTGGCTGCGTGCTGGCCATAAATTAAATTAAATATTCTCCGGCCTTCGTTCAGCACGTCAGCAGAATCAGCGTCCTTCAATCCATACGCTAATTCATCATCATGGAAAACAATGCCATGCAAAACAATACAAAATATTTTCTTTTGTACCGTAAGAAGAAGACGAGGTGGCAAATTTCATGGCTTTTCGTGGCAGAGGATGCAAAGGAGCAACAGGATTTAATTTATATGATAATGTCCCCGGGTATCTCGACGAATACATTAGTTCTTACTAATAATATTAACATACCCCAGCAGACACTAACACACAACACACCTGCATCCTACCATTTACCTATTTACCATAATTTACCATAATTTGGTGTGTCTGGATATCTTTATTCACAAGGACTATGTAGATACACATAGTCTTACTCAGAATTAACGCAAGTTTGTTAGTATTTGCTATTAGACATGTATACAAGTATGTACATTCACATTTTTGAAGTGTATCGCATATAGGATGATGATTATTACACATTGGTGGTTTGGTTTGATTTGATTAGGCATTGGAGTAAATGTAGTGCCTCTATGGAGTTTGGAGTGGTTCTCATCGCTTGCTAATTAATATATCATCATTAATTATGGGGGCGTCCCCAGCCACGGATTCATTAGCCTATCGCATTCCCCACACTAAATTACATTTTCTTTATTGGATGATAGATGGGTTTTATCCTGCCGTAATGAAACCACATCCAATCTATGAATATATAAATACATCAGGCAATAAATCCTCATTCCCTACGTCCACTCATTCCCAACAGACATCATAATTCATCTCAGATATTTGCATCTGCTAAATTAAATATAATATTATCCTTTACTCAGAAATAAACAAAGCAATTATCCAATGAACTCTATCTCGATGGTTATTGTGTGTCTATACAGAGCAATGTACAGAGGCAGTCATTAACTATACACACAAGTACAAGGAGCTACTAGATATTCAGCTCGATCATTTTTCTGTGTGAATAACTGCGGATTAAGTCTGCCTTGCTGTTTTATTAGGTGAAAGAGACTACCTACTACAATTAGACCAGATGGTCTTTCCCTTTTAACCTTTACAGTCCATATTTAAATTGTGTATGTGTGTAAAGTATCTGTATACGATATGTTGTATGTGTTTAGTGTTTATATGACACTCATAGATACAAATATGAAAAATTGTTGTTGATAGTGTGTGTAGTGGTAGTTTGTACATTGTATTTGTGTAAGAGACTGTTTAAATGCATGTAAAGTAGTAGTATAGCATAAACTGACAGATCTCTGACTGAGGTATAAGTTTGTAGGTTTGAAATATATTTGAGTGTGTGTAGTTGCAATTTAGACTTATATGTATAAAGTAGTGTTGGTTATTTGGCGCTTGGAGCTATGAGATAAAATATGATGCCTGCAAAGAGAAAAACGAGTTCGTCCCACATCCGCTATCAATTCGAATGCTCCATATTCGCAAAATTCCTATTGCACCTTTAATTGCTACTTGAGTGTAACTGTGTGATTAATGACAGACAAATATTTATTATAATGTTATAATGCTAGTGTAAGTAATGGAGGCTCACTTGACTTGGTTGTTGGAGATAAGTTAATATTGGTGCTTAGCTTCGCTTGCACAAATGCTAAATAATTTTTACTTTGCACCCCAAGCCATAAATAATCAAGCAAAAGGGCCGAAATAAACCGAGCTTAGCCTTAACTGCTATAGATACGGATATAAAATACACCTCTAGTTTATACCTGGACTCTATTCCACTATACGGGCACTAATACGAGTTATGTCTTTCAATTCCTGTTCATATCAACTGGACTTATTCTGTTTCTTTGAATGCTGAATCTAATTAATTCCCAGCTGAGTCTGGAAAATAATTAATTACAGAATAACATATAAAATGTGGAAGTGAGCGTTGGGTGCTTGTTTCAGTAGATTATTCATAATATATTACAATAAACTCCCGTATAATTACATGTTTCTCAGAATCCTTCAACAATCAGACAGCTATGGAATAATATTTAGTGTCAGAATACAATACTTTCAGTTTCTAATTAAGATTCTTTCATTATCAATTTTTAAGCGTATTTCCGGTTCGATCTGATATCAACCATTACTACTACACGAGTCTTACAAATACAATTATTTATTGCGAGGAATTCAGATTTTTGTAGTCACCTACACATTAATAATACTCCCTTTTGCTTGTCTTGTCTTCATGATGCATGGCATAGCATGAACAATACACTCGTAATAATTTATTTGCAATTAATGTACATGTATATCCATTTGCATGAGAATCATAATAATATTACAGGAATATAAATATTAGTAGATATATACCTACCTACATTATGTACCTACCTACTTATACTTCATGTACACACGTAGTTAATTTTGTTAATGATGAATGCATGCCGTGTCTTAGTCTTAACTCTTAACTTTGTTGTAGTGTATTGAACGGTTTGCCCAAAAAGCAAAGTATAAATAATGAAAGATGGACTTTTGACCTTTAGAAGGGTTTGCGTTGAAACAGTAGCAAAAAGTAATGAGGGAACTGCGAAGAAATGAAGAGTCAGCTCAGTTCAATTCAATTCGCCTTTCTGCTCTTCAGACTCAGACTGACTGAACTGGACTACTGTGTGTGGAAAGTAATGTAGTCTCAAACTGACAGACGTTTCAGGGTGGAGTTGTTCTGCCTAACAATTAATGGTGTTGGTGGTGCGAATGAGATTTTAGAGCTGTTGTACTTCTGCACGGCAATTCCTAACACTAATATGCTTTGGACATGGATATGAACTACTTATTATGTATACCTAATATTATATATGTGATTTAAGTGTATTATAACCAAGGGAAATTGAGAAGCTGTTTCCACCAAACAAATCACAGAGAAATGCATACAGGGAGAGTCTAGAATGGAAGGTGTAATACAATAAAATATACGATCTCTCTCAATGTTGTGTACAACTACTGTGTTGTAGTTGTAATTGAGCAAAAGCCTTTGTGTAACGCTCTGTGTGCTGACAATGACAATGACTGAATGGTTTCACCCACCTGTTATCTCAACTAATACTACTCCACTAAATTATAACTTTTCTACCATTTCTAATATCTTTGTCTCATAATTCTCCTTGATTGAACAAAAATGCATGTCACAATCATTTATTTATGTTTTAGTATTATCGAATTAAATTTTTTTAGCCGAAGAAATCTAATTCGAATCAATGTAAATAAAATTTCTGTTCATATTTTATTTCTGCATCAGCTTGCAAACGAAGCATTTATTTATGTGTGTATTCAAGCATGGTTAAACAGGTATAAAAGTATTAGGTATATACGATATCAGTAATACAGTTAGTGTGTTGTGGTTATTAGTTTTATTTAATAGTTGTTCTTGTTTTCTGCAACGAGCATTTTTTGCTTAGCACATACTTAACATCACTTATTGTTTGACCAGTGTAATTCTACTCTTCATGTATTATTACTATATATGAGGGGCAACTGCGAAAATGTATCAATGTGTAACAGTTTGCACATGTGTTGTCTGACTCACAGTTGCATGGTCATTATGTTACACAGATATTATAACTATTACCTTTAACAACTTTTGACAGATTCATGGTCTAAGCTATGATTTTGTCAACACTTGCACTAGTACTTTTTCATAAGCCGCAAGGAAATGATGAACGAGATAGAAAAAACATGCACAAAAGTACTCCCTTAAGTGTATTCCATAATAACTAGCTATATAGGATTATGAGCATGTAGCAATATAAAGGGAAACAGTATAATACAAACTCTATAGTAGAAAAGAAGCAAGTGTGAGTTTCACGTATGCCCATGAAAGTCTGAACTGATTAGGGTACTTGTAAAGTTAAACTAAAGTTGTTTTTGTTTGCCTTTCTTCTTTCTCACTATCATTCCAATCAAAAGACCCTTCAAGAAATTCGCTGTAAACACTTAGCTCATTACATTACATTACAACAAGTGATATGGAATACAGTGAGTGAAGCTGAAAAGGATTCTAACTATAATTGTGGTATTGATATATATCCCACATGTAGCCAGAAGCATCTGACGGCAAAGAAGAATCATTGAGAAAATTGAATAGACTCTGCGAAATATTTTTGACGAATGTTTTCGACGAGACGAATGATTGTTACTTTAAGTCTTTTTGTGAGAAAGTTAATTCTTTGTTAGAGACTTGTGTTTTGTGTATGATTTTTATGTTTCTGCCTTATGGATGGACGGTGGATTTAAATTACCCGAGCTATTATATAATATGAAGAAGTAAATGGGCAATAAGGTTGTCCTTGTGCTGACAGACGCTGAGCAGCCGTGGCCTGTACTTTACACTGGATCTTATAGCTAATGCCCTCACAAAACATCCAGCCTACATTAAATTACTCTGCATTACATGCTCACTTACATCTTACATGCATACCTGTTGTGTGTACAATCTCATATCTCCTACACTCATCTCCAGTAGTCGCTCCACTATGTAATACACTCTGTGTGTGTATACACCAACTGTGTCCAGTATCCCAATCCAGTCCATCCACACAAACAGATCCAACTTCTTCTTCTTATACAACTATACCACTACTCCAATCTCATTTCATGAGACAGATTACATATTTTCAAACATTCTCTAACTACATGTAATTTCCTTCGCTACACTGTGTTCAGACGTTCTAACCTTGTTAAGAAGACCATTGGTTATTGTGGAAGATATTATTACTCACCTTCAACCTTCTTCTTCTTCATTTATTGTAATATTATATCCTACTAACATTCTGTAATAATATTATCCTTATCGCTTATTAAGCTCCCTACATCTTTCTATTACATGTTATTATTTTATTCCAGCAGCTATACACATATATTTACTACATACAGCAGTCTCTAGACTAATAGGCATAATGTAAATAACAATTTCTTTGCTATACATATCTGTATGTATAATAGAAATGATGATACAATGCAAAAGACTCCTTTTCCAATCTTTGCAACAATATGTTCTCATTAGGTTTAAGCATGGTTAACTAAGCAGTGTAAATGCAGTTCATTTTGTATATTATACATGTACTTATAATGTGCATTGTGCAGGCAGGAGAGCATAGGGTATGTAAATTGGAATGGTAATGGACTGCACGCGGCGTACATGTGGATAAGCCTTTATTTTTGAAAATGGAATAAAGTGTGCATGTTGTAGTAGGCTTAATATTCTTTACTCATTATATTAAATGACTAGGCTATACCATACTGTAGTTAAATGTTGGATTAGATTAGCGATGGGAAGTTGAGTAGAATGGAGCTAGTTTATTTATTGGATAGAATTTCCAAATGGTTTGATAAGAATATCGGCGGAGAGGACTAAAGCGACTGTGAGGTTGGTGGGTGAGAGTGTCTAGCAATTATATTCATAATGTAGCAGTCACAAATCACAGAGTTGGCGGAAGCTGACATGAAATTATAAAGAAAGGGGAGATCAAGTTGGTGTTGGCATCTTGGGTGACTACTGTACATCCACAACTCCTATTCTCATCCTTCCCATATCAATTCCTCCACCTCTTCAGGCTCAACACAACAACAAGACTTCAGTTCAGAGTCAGACAACACAAATTCATACAACGTCGTCTCGTCGCTTGTGCGCTCCCACATACGTGATATGTAATATACCCGTCTCATCTCCTATAGCCATCATCAAACGACTATATAGAGCATACAACACTTGTATCACATATTATGTACATACAATCACTATGGAATTCCCCAGAAATAATTTGCAATGCAGATATATAATTGTAGTCTTCGTTCATTCGTCTTTTGGAGCTTTTGCTTTTGATGATAAACGAACGCGTTCCTTTTCTTATCTCCTTACTTATTTATACAATACTTAACGATGACGGATAATTCAACCTGACGAAAAATCACGGCTTGAAAAAAATGTGAAAAAAGGTTTACCAGGTTGCAGAGTGGTGGCGATGGGTTGGTTGGGGTTTGTAGTAAGTGAGGAGCTGGTACATACACAAGACATACTGCAAGACATGTTCGGAGGATAATTAATGTAATGTAACAAGAGAAATATTTATGATTTGATAACTCATCATAAGTTAAGACTCCAAAGTTGACTCCCGAGTGCTACTCCAAATGAAAAGACGGAGAATCTCACTGAACATTAAAACATATTAGAATTTTTTAATGCAGTAGCGATGCCTCATTCTAAGATTCATAAGCAGTTAGTGGCTATTTATCGCTTCGTTTCTTTACGATTGGAAACAAGTACCAAGATTCCCACAACAACATTATTCTATGTACTCCTGGATTGTTCCATGCTTTCTTACACTTTACTCAGGTGTATGTATATCTGTGTATAGATTGTCTAGGTATAATATAGCAGGATAGTATTTGCACATTGGTTCGTCCATACGATACAGGTCTGCTCTTTGCGATGTAAGCAATAAGAATTATCGCTAGTGTGTCTTGTATCTCCGAACATTAATTTAAATGAGCCAAAGCTAATCCTCTTCGTATCTGCAACAATAAGTAGCAAGTAAGTAGTAGCTGCCTATTAATTCCCATGTGATGTTCGTATTGCTACTATAGATTGCTACTACTAGATGTGTGATGTTGTGTACAACGTGTATATAAACTTCTTGCTGTCTTTACTCTTGATTATGAAAGAATCACATACATTGTATTGAGTTAAGTTATATAGTACACTATAGGAACAACGGAGTTGGGAGAGCAAAATCGTAAGTCAGACTGTGGATGAGGTTGAGAGTTGGAATGCAAATCAGGGAGCTGTTGGTAAATGTGTACACACATGGAAACAGATGTAATGTAATGTGTGCAGTAGTATCTTTTTCTTGTCAAGTCGTAATGTAATGTTGAGTAAGTTGATGAACCAGAAAAAATTCTCATCATCTCTCCAAGATGAGCTGCTCAGCTCAGCTTTCTTATATTTATTGTGTATCATCACATTACTTTCCTATAACACAAATGGCTACTACCACCAAACTACACAATGCAATATTTGGTAAGTACTTAGTAGTAGGATTCTTTCTTTTGTATCTGATATTACAGTATACAAATATATTACTCTGTGTAATATCTGTAATGTGTGTGCATTCTGTACACTGTAACACTAACACTTCAAAAGTATAATGGAATTTCTCTGAGTATGTATAAGATTTCAGTATTGCATTGTGAAGAAAAGAATGGAGTGTATAAGATTGTATTGTATTGGTGTATGTATTTACTTTTGTTGTGATAAGATTAAGCTGTGCCTCAAGCTTGCAGATAATAAGCAAGAAAGTTTAGCGAGAAGTGCTACTTTGTATATCTGGATGATGGAAAAGACATTGTATATAGATTCTATGTGTGTATGTTGTGCAGGAGTGTATTATAATGTGTAATGTTGTATTACAGTGTTAGTATCCAGAGGTAAGCCTTAATGGTACACAGAGTGATAAGAACAAGATTTTCGTGGCAATCAACTCGATAAAGATCAAGTGGAGAAACGCCCATTTGCAATTCCAAAACTGCTCCCTGTGCCCTTTTATTAGCTCATTAAAATATGTAATTGCTTCAGTGCTTGTTACTTTGCTCAGCTTATAAGTGTCATAAATCATTATTAGCATAATGGCTGTGAGAAATTCGATAAGCTATTAGATTACCATTGTCTTGTTTCGAATTCTGTAGTACATCACTTTGACACAAACACACTCAGACAGAAAAAGCATTAAATCATAGAAAATAAAATAAATTTATATTTTCACAGCTCTGCTCCCATCAACCATCTGCAAGACAATGACTTGCCTTTTTAAAGACACAACACATCACCCATTTATTTCTCTCCCTTTCTTCTTTCTGCAATGCAATCCATGAATTATTTACATTCTCACCTTGCTGTCTTCCATTGTGTTCGACTTGCGCCATAGATGACGAGATAATCCACGGAACAATAAGCAGTCCTTCAAACACTGATGTGATGATGATATTACTTATCCGTTTGTTTTTCCTAATTCCTTTAAAGAAATGTTTTATGACAGTTTGAAACTAAGCTAAGTACTAAAGTCGTTAGGTCGACAGGAGTGGAGCAGTAGGAACAGGTGGAGCTATTGAATACTTTTTGTGAAACTCTGAAACGAAAGTAATTGATAGTTTCTGAGTGTTCATGTAAGTAAATGCTCATCATTAAGATCCATTAGAGCTTCTTTAACAACCATAAAGATACCTCTGTACTTAGGACTCCAATAACAACAGATAACAACACAAGTGACCTACATACACACATATTATCTCCATATTTTTTAGTTAAGAGCTGTTTCCATGATAAGATGCACCCTACTAAATATACACATCATATGATAACACACTTATTTACTATCGCATACAGATTTAGTACCTACAAGTGCTATGACTATTATGACTATCTTGTCAATTGCCTTGTTAAATTGCTACTGTATCCTATACACTTAGATTAGATACCTATTTTGTTTTACAATCCATTATTCTATCCATATCTTCAGTGCTGTTGATATCATATCTCATTATTGGTATCAATAACTCCTACCACGACCTTCTATTTACATATCTTTCCCCTTCATCACTAAAAAACTATCAACCGCAAGATTTTCAAAGTAGCCTTTACATGAAAAAAGCTAGCATTGGTCATGAAAATGAGAATGATTTAGAATTGTACGTGTCTTTACGATGTGTGTTACTTTTGTCTCTGGAAACAAAAGTGACGTTTGTCCGAAGGAACCTAACTGTATATTATTAGTATTAAGAGCATGCATTGATATTAAAGTTCATCAAAGGTAGGATCTAAAAGTTTCATAGTGAAAAAATTGATTCAAAATATTAAATCATTGTATTATTGATTAGGTTACTGGTACTTCAATAATCCGTGTGTATGTCCTTGTACGTAAAAAACTCATGTAAACCTTACCTTATTTTGAATTCATAGTCCAGTTATATTGAAAGTTATTTTTGAACATAACCCATTGAGTTATTTTGACTAAATTGGAGT
>JAQFYB010007613.1:0-10622 GCA_034694085.1 Pogonognathellus longicornis
CGAAAAATTATGGGATATAGGAGTAAATAGACAATCGCTTTCTACATATTCTCAGAAATTTTCAACTTAATTGAGCTTTCGGAACATAATTTAAGAGTAAAAATTCACCAGTCCATCTTAATACAGAATAGTGGAGGCACCTTACTTACATGTTGACCATTGTAATTTTTAATACAAAATATTACAACACAACACCAATTAGTATGAGAATAATATTTCACGGTGAAACATGTGATAAGCTCATGGCCTATCATAATGCGTTCACGATGTGTCTTCATGTAGGAGTGTACATATCACACACCCATTCGCAAATAGACACACACTATTTACATTTGTCTAACTTCTAAAACTGTATTAAACATCATGCAAATATTAAAACAAGGAATACAGATACGTAAACATATTACCAAGAATTGACGAAGTCTTTCTTGGTAATTCATCATCGGAATAGCCAATATTGACTTATACCAATTTTTTTAATACGACTTTTCATTTTCTGTTAAGAAATCCTGATAAAATATTAGTATGCAAAATATTTACATTCATAAATAGTACTCATTTAAGACCATTGTATTGTACAGTTCGGCAATTGAGATTGATAAATAGAACACTCACCCAGCACATGAATGCAACGTGAATAAAATAAAGTCTATGAAGTTTGTCGGCTTTTTTCTTTTTGGCAGTACAACACTAAAGTAATAAATATTCGAACTGGGGGCCAGGTGCGTAGCCGGGTGGGTGCACATGGACCCCCCAGATAACAAAATATCCCAAAAACTAGTTAATTTTGCCTAAGAAGTTCAAACACTTAGAAAAAATTTTGACTTTGAAGAACTTTACGTTATTTTTCACCTTTCATCACAACCCCGCTATTGTGGACTCAAATTCGAATTTTGCCCTCACATAAATCAATTTCTGCATACAACCCTGCTGTGCACCCCTTAACTATAATCCTGGCTACGCGCCTGCTGTGACAAATAATATCTTTACCATTCTACCTATAGATAACTTGTTTATAGCTAGGTATATAAATTTTGAATTATTATGCAAAGTAGAATTGTTTAGCAAGTTCTGGAATTATTTAGTATGATGCAGTATTTGTAAAATCTATTGTTGTACCCTTTGTAAAGAAGTCATTAGCAAATCTAATTGCAAAATCGCATTCTGTGTAGAGAAAGAATTGCAAGAGCATTTAATTCAATCTTCAAAAGCATTAATGAATAACTTGTTTGTGAATAACTCCTTAGGTCTGGTGTCACATTACTAATAATAGCTGACAGTTGTCACATCGGCATTGTCAACGATTTAATAAATCAAAAGGTTGAACTTGAGCATGAAGGTTTGTAATTTTGCTTTAGGATTCACAACGCTTGAGATTCCATGAAACATTATGGCGTTTGTATAATTATAAAATATTGTAAAAGGATAAATCAGCATGTATTTATATACCCACTATATACATAGCTGCATAGGTAGGTGTAGAAACAATAATGAGATTCTCTATGATACGATGCTGGCCACAAGCAAACACGATTTATAACACACATATCCACACATTATACAGCAGACGAACATTATGTACACATAATATTTTGGCAAGAAATGATAGTCTGGTGGTTACGCTCATTATTTTAACAAAGTTACATTACTTATACAGATAGATCATAAAATGTATCTTATACCAGTGTTCTATTCTTGTATGCAACTAGGTATCAACTAATGTAATATTTTAATAGCGATACCTACCTATGTATATGTTAGCATAATAGTGTCTTTGAAGTTTCTGTTCTGCGTTTTCTTAAGATTATTATAATAAGGTTCCGAACACTATGTGCTGTACAAAGCGGGACTTTAAATGATTTATAACTGCTGCAGGAAATTTCATTAGTCCCAAGACAAAAGCCAAAGATAATAAACTTGCAAAAAGGGTTCACTCATATATAGTAGTGCCTTAAGTAGTAGGTAGCTGTAACTTTGCATAATTCAGTATCATTCGTTCGTGAGACTTCTATCATTTTTCTACTCTGTTGCTTACTTAGCTTTTACGTTACTTCCTTGTCCTTACTCACATCGATCCGTTCATTCGGGTGTTTACTCTGTTTACAAATATAAGAGCTGAAATTAACTAATGTTAAATAATTTCTTATTTCTAAGTGTAGCTAACAAGAAAAAGAAATTTTTGCAAGAATCAACGCTTGTAATTTAAAAACCTTGCAGGACTCATTTTGTCAATCAATGTTAAATTGTACTGTAGATGTAACTCCATTTTCCTCATTACTTTACACATTTATACATTTTTATTGTCAAAAAAACTCTGTTCAATAACATAAGAGCCGAAATTAACTAATTGTAAGTAAGTAATGTAGAATAATTTCTTACTCCTCCTAGCCTTAAGTGCAATAAGAAAAAATGCATTTTTGTAATAATCCACGGCTGTAATTTAAAAACCTTCCAGTAGTCACTTTGTCATTTACAATTATTTTAATAAATTGCATTTTATTGTTAAAACAAATGATCACTTCATTTTATTGCATGCCAGTACCTTAACCTACATTCTGAAATTTTATTAAGTCCATTTAATTAGCTCAATAGCAATAAACACCAAATTGTATAGAACGTAAATCTTCTAATACCCCATACTAATATTGCTGAAAACAATTTAGGTAAGTATTAACAAGTTCATTAAAATGATTCATTACCAGCAACCAATGTCACAATGCCCAGAAAATCAATTAAGTCATATTTTTCGACTTCCATGTCAGAAGTTGTGGCACTCATAGGCACTAAATATAAATGTCTAGGTAATCTTACGCTCTTGTATGTCTTTTGACGTTGAAAAGGTCAATGTGATCATATTTCCTTAGACAGAGACCTATATATTAAATACATTCATACCATGTACATTCTTATAACTGAAGCCCTGTCTAGTGTCTTGTAGTTATTGCATAGTAGTCCCTACATTCATCATTATTTTGCCTGCTTTAATACATAGGTATGTTATATTTAGTCGTACTAACAATATTTAGGTACCTATATTCCAGACACTATACCTGTACATTCATATACAACAAATCTTAAATTTCTATGCACGCAAAAACATTATACAGCACGTAGTAGTTCCCAAACAGCAGTTGTGTATTAAGTTGCAAAAGGTACAATTATACAAATAATTATAAGATCAACATCAGGAACGAGAATGACAAACATACATCTCTGCACGTACAAAATATGATTATTATTATTGCTATTCGTCCTGGAGAGACCCTTGTAGTTTGAATTTGTTTGTAGTGAAAAGAGCAAGCTGAGAATAAATGCAATTTCAGGAGTAAAATAATAACACTGCACCGTTTCAAGAAATCGGAGACAGTCAGACAGCTATACATGGAATAGAGCGATATATACAAACAATAGTAGCCGTAGCACAACATACGATACAGATAGCAAGACTAAGGACATGAAAGGAATTTGCATTTGACAACCCACGGTGTTTTACCACCGAAACGAGAGCCATTTACAATGATTTATTATGGCAAATATGTTAGACTGATTTATGTGACATATCCGTTGTCACATCACTTCACTTAGTCACACTACACTTACTCCTGCCTCATTCCCTTCAAATAGAAATATAAAAGATAATTGTACATACTAGTACTCTCATGTATATATATACACTCCATAAATGCACGAAACGTAGCTCTTTATCGGTGCAAGTGCCGTCTGTCTATGTGGCACTCATTGTTACAGTATATTATAGTGTAGGATATAATACTAGCAATCAGGGGCATATCCAGGATTTGTTTTCAGGGGGGTACCAATGTCAAAATTTGTATTATAAATAACAATTGTGCGAAAAAATTGAACTGAATTACTGCAAAATCAACTTGCAAATTGGCGGGTAGAGCGAAATTTTTAGCGATTATGGGGACTTTTTTTGATAAAATAAGGTATTTTCGGGATTTCGGGAGGGGGTATGTGTTGTATGGCTTGCCTCTAGATACAGCCTTGACAGTAGTAGTTACATACAAATAGTACAAGACCGAAAAATCATGACGTTACTTTTATCTATGTATGTTATGTAGTTGTATGTAGGGTGAGAATGATGTATGTATGTGTGTGTGTGTTATGTGTGTGCAAGTTATATTTTATAGAGCGATCACTTGCACTTACATTAAACCTTAAAGTGGGAAAGTTACTCACATGTAATATTCCTCAGTTGAGTGGTTGTGTGTGTTACAAATTTACCTTCTTATCATTTTCCCATCTCTTTCTCCTTATTTAAACACAACGTCACGATTACATTCACATACAAAACGATATTTTACAACTTAGTCACAGTCTTGCCGGCTTTGACTCTGCTTACGGACTTGTTAAAAGAAGTAGTGGTGTAGTATTATGTGGGTTGCTTTACAAGAGAATGAACTGTTTTCTTACTTAAAACTTGTCGTGTGTATCTCATCGCCAGTTTTACACGAAAAGGACACGCAGGAAAGTTACTTTTAGTAAAGGTCAGTCCATAGAACCGAGTTTCGGGGCGCGTGATGGGAATAAATACATTTTAATGAGATTGTACAAAGTCTGCCAAACCTGAGAATGGTTTAATGAATGCAGTGTAGAAGTATGTGTTTACTTGTAAACGGGATGAAATATTCAGACCAACACAAGGAGATGTAAATTGCACATCAATTTATTCTCAACTGAAGGATTTGAAACAAAATAACAAACGCGTAGGATGAAATCGTTATTTGTCGGAATTCCGATAGGTTTAGGAAGTTCGAATGATTAATGTTATCAAATATCTCGATACATACTTGTAGAAAAGAAAATTGAAAAAGTAACCACTCAAATTGACAGCGTGCATGACAGTTTCAACGGATAGTTTACTTGAGTAACTACATCCAAAGACAGGAATAGCTAGCGCTATAAATGGCAACAAAAAATGGCAAAAATAGCACTAAAAATCAACTTTTACATTCATAAATCAGACTACTACTACTACTGCTGCTGGTAACAACAATTGTAGTGACATTTTTTATTAATGTTCAATATGTACACTCTAAATTAGGCTCTATTCCATGTATATATTCCACTCTTCCTTCACAGAAATTTTTTGGTTCAAACCAATTTTGAAATATTAGGGTTTATTTGCTTTTTCAACCCAAGTTTAGAGTTTGAATATTTATTTTCAGTTCAAGTTTGATCATGAAAAGTCTCTACCAAACATGAACTCCTAAAGTATATAAATTTGTCCAAAAATCATTAAAATAAAACAAAAATAGCATTATTTTCTATAGCACTCAAGAAACAATGCTAGAAAATAGCAAAATAAAATTCAAAATATAGTCTCGTTATGGCATGAGCTAAGTCGCCAGACGGTTGGCAGAAAAAAGTAGCAAATACTAGCTATTCCTGTCTCTACAAATGACAGATAACTGTTTGAATGATCTTCATAAGCATACATTCAATATTTAAAATTTCAAATCATTTTACATAAATTACATACCTATTCAACCTAGTGAAAAGCTGCACAACATACTACCTACTAGTAATCATATCAAGTAAATTATAAATTTTAAAAAAGTTTATGCAAACGTTTTAACCTACCATATTATTAGGTATTTTACTGTAATGTAACTCAATTAAGTATTATTAATTAATTATGAATTAAAATTTAAGGAAAAACTAAATGTCAAAGGAAAGGTTTTGTAATTATTATTGGGTAGTTTTGTAAGTAGGAATTTATGCATGTTGACACTTTTGACATTTATTAGTGTCAAATAGATTCTATTTCTCACAAAAATAATTTTTTGAAACATTTATTGTTTTGTAAACAATTTTAAATTTTTAGTTTAGGTATTGGGTAATCTTTGTGCTACTCTGTCTTCAATAGTTTCGTTAACAAATGCTATTGGCATATTGTACATTCCATTGGTTGAATGAAAATGTGATTTATGGGATTTTTTAATTTTGTATATTTTTTTAATACACGTATTTTATGGGATTTTGAAGAGAATTTTTGTAAAAAGACATCGGTTATATTCTGTACATTCAACATTACTATTACAAAATGAAAATTGTTCTTCTTGTTTTGAGTAGGGATAGGCAATCTGAAAATGTTAGTCTTTGGAACACTCCCTTACAGAAAAGTATCATACAATCGGTATAGGTCAAGGGTTTTGAAGGAATATCAATGTCACCCTTAATACAAGAACCACATTTCCGAATGTTTAAATCTAAGTAGGTAGGTAGGCATTCTAAGAGAATTTCACCTTTTGTTTGAATTCTATGGAAGAAATTGGAACAAAAGGGAATCCTCCATTGCCCTACCTAATATTATAACCTAAAATCCTTGTACCAGCAACGGATTGTATTAACTTTAATATTTCTATAATGCATTCCCATACATGCCGTTACCACCCACACGCCACGAACACACACACAAAATCAGTGAATCATATTTAATCGAAAATTTTGGCAGAGTGACTGGATGATACGAACTCAAAATGACAGACAAGCCTGAATCAATATCAATTCACTCCGAAAATCCCTATGTGTATTTGTGACAATGGACCTACCTAAACTTAAACCAACTCAAGCTGAGAAAAATGTGCTAAGAATGTCAACAGTATTAATACTTTTCCACCCATGCACTTTCACTTGACTCGTATTCATTACACAATGCCATGGCATGGACGCTTATGTATACTGTGAAAAAGTAATAACACTGCCTGGTTGGTGACTGCATGGTGACAAGTATGAAACTATACACTTGCGTCACACATTCGTTATTTTATATGATTATCCCTTGTCCCTTATTCTTATTACCCACCATATAGTACACTTAAGGTACCTATATATTATTAAATTATATAAAAATCTATATCTCTATGTAGTAAAAGCATAAGTAAGGCTAAAGCTGATATATTTACATTGCAAACATTGCCAAGTGTTTCATCAGAGAAAAAGGGAGATATCCAGTTGAAGGCCGTATTTAGGATTCCATTTCGGGAGGGGCAAAATACCAACATGATGCACATTTGTGATTTGTGACTGGTATGCAAAAAATTTGAACTATTTTAAGTCGAAATCCATCTAAATTGCATCCAATTCGCATGTAGCGCGAAAAATTTTGCCATTTTTCGCACTTTATTGGTAAAATAACCTATTTTTTTCGATTTCTGAGGGGGCAATTGCCCCCTCCTAAATACAGCCTTGATCCAGTTAGAGAGAAAGAAGACGAGAGAGACAAGTTGACTGCAAATACAAATATAATCGAATTTCTGAAATATTAAAGAGGATCCTTTAATGGAAGGTCGTCTCGTGGTAGTAGTAAAAGGCAAATAGGCCCAATTCATTTCTTCGAGTTGTTGTAACAAGACAACTAAGTAACGGAAGAATTTCTCTATGTACCTACTTGACTTTGTGACAAACTTCTAATAAAATATGACCAGACTATTTATTATGGTTTCCCTCTTTTCGTTAGGTTTAGGTGGGTTAGGTATTTTCATCGTATTCGTAAGTAGAGTTTATTCAACGTAATTTGTATAGCTAATCTATCCAAGGAGAGCTGTATAATATTTAATATGAGTTATATTACAGGAACAGGGGAAGTCTATAGACGTGTCTAAAGAGGTCTACATTTATGGTATGAACTAGCATTATCATGGTGAAGTAATGTGATCGTATTGTTATTATGGGATGGCCGTAAGAAAGAACTCGCTTTTATGAGTTTCTATTCATAATGAAGTCTGAACTCATTTCCAGCCACTTTTCTTCTCCAGAATTTCCAGAGCACAGATAGTCTGAAGAAGAAGGTAGATTCTTGATAAGAATATGAAAATTGTAGGAAAATCGTGTTTCTTGTTAGTTTAGTTGACTTCTTAGATTCTCCTCTCAAGCTATTCATTTCTTCTTGTGTGTAATCTCTCTATCTATTTTTTCCACTCGGCTTTTTTGATGCTGTCTGCCAAAATACGCTGTAAAAATATATCTGTACGAAACTTTCTCGCCAGAAACTGTGCAAAGAACATGAAATCCTTCACATTCTTCCTCCACAGTCGTGGTAGCTAGCGTAAAGTTTAATTATTATCCAGAAATTAATAATTCTTCTGTCACAGAACAAATCTCAGCACACGTCATATCACATTATTATGAGTAATAGATACCTACCTAACTTATACCTATATGGACAAGTTGTAGGTTTTAATTTGAAATTTGACTCTAACACTAATTTATTACCAAGTCTATCAAATATGGCACATTTTTCATGCCTACTTATACTAGGTGTATAATAGGTAGTTCCATTAGAGTCTTCTTTCTTAATGCAATATTTTATACCTACCCAACTTTACAATGTATTAGTATATGTATGATCAAAGCACAAACTCAGACACAGCATGTGAGTATAATAACGTGGAATTCGTTGATAATAATGTTAGATCTTTAGTTGGTAGATTTCTAACAAATAACTGGAAAAGTTCTCCTTTACTCAATTCAAGCTCAAGAAACAAAAAAGCAATAAAATAAAACGCTATAAGATGAATCGTTGTCTTCATCAAATTTTAACAGGAAGAAATGGGAAAGCAAAGCACCAATCCACCCGTCCGGACTTTGTTGCACTGTTTCTTCCTTTCCGGAGTCTTTATCGTTTTAGTTCTTTCTTTCCCAATGCAGCAACAGAACACACTCTTATTGTGTAACTTACATCATAAAGTAAACTGTAGATTCAAACAACAAAACACAATATCGATATTTTCAGTACCTATATAAGTGTGTACACAAAGATATACAATCATATCTGTATTGTATACATACCCTGAAGAATACTCTTTGAAAGAAAACTCTTTCAAAAGATTCATAACACCCCAGAGGACAAACACCAACAACCAAACATAATTATCACACATACTTTCCCAATGTTGCAATGCAACAAGAAAATATCACCAAGCAAACAAAGCACTATACCGGAGGAAAAAAGAGCTCTTTTAGTGTGCGGGACTCGTTATGATCCAGTCGGCTTTTGTTTTCTCCGACTGCTTTTCACAGAAGCGATGCCATGACTTTTTGCTGACAATTCATTTATCATGTTGTTATGTGTCGGATTCTACACAGCACAATACGCATTCCACTTCCTATATGTATATACACAAACACACTCTGTGTAAAAGAACATCTCAATTGCTCCCGTAGTGCTAAGAACACATACGGTCCAAAAATTACATGCAACATCACTTTTATACAATATAACACACTAGCACATAGTACACACACTACAAAGCTGGACATTATAGTCTGGTAGCAGCACATTGTGTATACTCCTTCCTTCAAATACATACAAGTTGCCCTGAAAAGCATACATAGACGAACACACATAGAATATACAACGAAATGAACCACAATCGCAATCGTACTGTGATAGAACGCAAGCAAGTGACACAAAAAGGGCCGTCCTGTTCTTTCCACAATATTTTATAGGACCTCTTAAATTTCTCTTGGATTTCTGAAGATACTTGTACTATATGGTAGCTATGTAAAGTACCCTACCATCTACATAGCTGTTTAAGTATGCAATGTATACTGTGTGTGTGTACCTAAACAGACCAATGTGATTTTTAAGCAAAATCTCAGTAGAATTCAATATTTACACTCAGACACACTCATAATGTAAAACATTTTTCTATTTCATACATTCTAGGTAGTACTGTTGTATATGTACATACAGAATTTACTAGCAAGAATAGTTCTACCACTTAATAGTTCAAAAGTCTAGCTCTACTTATTTTATAGAGAAAAGTATCATTTCTGTACATAAGGCTATTATTAAACTTTCTCTTTGTATCTATTACTTCACACGTACATACACCGCTCTTGTTCTGTACATAAAGTACATATATCCCTATGTACATGGTTACTCTACCACAATATATATATATGCAATATGTGTAATGTATTGTATGTATATAGTACAGTACAGGGATAGTGTGTTAGAAGGAACAGCATTATGTATGTAATGTACTAGTAGGTAAAGTATACAAAGTGAAAGTGTTTGTAGGAGTCGATCCGCGATGATAGTAAGTGTGTGCTTTTGTCTATTCACAAAACAGTGTTAAATGTAGAGTCACGCTTACTTAAAAGCATATGCCTGAAATTCCACTTTGATATCATGTAGTTTGTAGCAATAGGACTACATAGTACTAGTATGTTGTTTTGGAAGTTGTAGTCACTGCTACTGGCGTAGCTCGAGGTCAAAGGAGAGGGATTTCGTTTTCACCACGAACGTAGCCTCAAAAGTTTGGAGTTTGAAGAAGGAAAATTGAAGGTTTGAATTGCTAGAGAGTGTGGCTTCCCATGTTAAACCGTTTTGTTTGATAAATAATCTTTCAAAGACGCACCAACAGCCAACGATGAAATTTTTTAAGCAGTTTCATCAGAAGTTAATCTACATAGGGTATAAAATTCATTGTTGGCTGTTGGTGCAATTTTGCTACAAATTGGGGGAAAAATGCGCACCGAAGCCAAAATCAAGTTCAGGGTGATGTAAATTAAGGTACTAGGACGCTACCAACCCAGCGACATCACCAACCCGGCTACAGTACCAACCTCCATACACAAAGTATACAACA
>JAQFYB010007614.1:0-10621 GCA_034694085.1 Pogonognathellus longicornis
GAATGCAATTTTCTAATTTGATAGCGCATATTTATGTATTGATAGAGCATATTTTGCCATTTATAGAGCATATTTACCTACATATTTTAGCATTTGATAGAGCATACATATCCTCCCTCTGTTCATCACACTCATGTACACACTCATTGGTCATACTACTATAACATTATTGCTCAGTGTATTATATAGTAATATTATTATAAAACTAAATATAGATAAATAACATGATACATCATTGGACATATTCTTGGAAACTCATATATTTAGTATAAAATTAGTAAAAATGTAATATTATTTTCATATAGTATTAAGTATAGATAAAAAGTGGTTCATAAAAAAGTGTTAGCCAGTCGCCCGTATTATTTGTAATAGACTATTCCAGATTTGAATTATAATTCAAATTTCGTATGTTCTATATGAATGCATGACCATGCAATCTTGAAATTTAAATTCGATTTTACAATAATTTTTAATAAATTGTGCTAAAAGTTTCAAGGAGGATTTTGATTTTAAAAACGCATTGTAGAATAAAAATTTAAATCACCTTGGTAATCTAGTTAGGGGCCATGCATTTATGATGTGCGCACTTTAAAGGGAGAGGGGTTAGGGAAAATACAACGTAAACAGACGAAGGGAAAAGTTGGTCTCCTAATTAATTATTAAATTGCTCACAAAAGTGGATTTACATAGCAAACGCCGTGTCATCGCTTAATAAATAGAAAAATGTTGTGGTAGTTCCCAAAGCATCCTAACCGATTGCCAATAAGACATGTCTTGAAAAGAACAAGTTTTGTTAATGAATACAATGTTGAAGAATTTGGAAAAATACAGAGCTAACCTCTCCAAAGCGATAATATAAAATTTGTGTCTCAAAAGTTGTTTAAATCTAAAATTACTTGTACGTTTTGGATTTTGATTTGTATCTTATTTGACCTGACTATATATATTTAACTAAAACGATTTATTCGAAAGTGCCATTACTCCAACAAGTGGGGCATAGTACAAATAAGTAGACTATATACCCATAAAACTCCATTGTGAAAAAAAGTTGTGGTTTGGCTCATTGCGAGGTAGTAAACGGGTTTGGGTTCATTTCATATCCTAAACAATATTAATTGAAAAGATTTCTAGGAATACAATAACAAAAAACTTACAGAATATTCTGAATAAGTGGTTGTGTCTTTTATTTCGATGAGATTTGATAAACGATATTACAATTACAACGACTCCTCATTTTTCATGTAGGTATATTAGCTAGATGATATATAGTGGATTAGTCATATTGTTTTTTATAACGATAGCTTACAACGTTACAAAAGTAAAATAAATTAAAATAAACCTTTGCCTACTACAATAGACTAAATGTACAGCTACTATATTCTCATTTTCTCATACACTAAATGATACGCCTATTGAGGGTTCCCTTTTCAGCAGGACAAAAACTTGTACAAAACTCATCGAATTCTATTTGTATACAATCCATCCTCGGACTGATGATGTAGAGTTGAGCTCAGTTTGTTCGCCTGTGCCACTCCTAGTTAATTTCTATTTGCATAAAATAAAATTCTATAGAGTTTTACAATGAGTACTTTTCTATTAAAATGTGCAGTGAAAAATTATTTCAAGTTTTGTGACTTGGTGTTTCATGGGCCGCACACATTGAATAACACTACAGGCTACTTCGAAAAAGTCAAAAGTAAATATAGAATATGGTATTGGTACTTTTGCAACTTAGCAACAGCTATTGCTATACCGTACTTGATTATTTTTCTACTTGTGCAACTATTCTCTAAGGAACCTCCGTACGGATTTCTATCATCAGTACTAGCAATTTTCCTCCTCACAGGCTTAATGACTACATTGCTAATTAATTTCCCAATATTCTCATTAGAAGATTTCCTGCACGTGTTGAACACAGGTCAAAATATCGATCGAAGTTTTTCACGTAAGCTTTGGAAATTAATATTTCATTAATCATATCCTCTTAAGACAAAACCAAATCTTTTACAAAATAATTCCACTGGAGAAATTCACTTCTCCAGAACATTTCATTTGGGTTTACTCAAGAGAGGGAATTAACATGGTGTTGCTATTGAGCTAACAATAAACAAAAGATTATTACAATAATTGTGAAAATAAACAAACTAAAAGTGAAGCAAGATTTGCCAGACTCCTATTTTTAGGTAAACGGTAGAACAGTGGAGATTGGTGCTGTATGGCAAAATTCATATTTTTTTTCAATAACTCGGTATATTGTAACTTGTGTATTGTATTTCCGTATTAAAATAATGCGATCCGGGTTTGTTTGTTGAGTTTCATATTATCGAGTTTACAAATGATGACGCGGTTGGAACGCATTAGAAAAAGAACGCTTACCTCATTGACACTCATTAAATTGTCTACAACGATCTCGCAGGCGCGCAGCTAGGATTACAACCTTGGGGTTGCAAACAGCAAAGCTCTAATCCGAAATCCATTTCCTGGGAAAGCCAAAATCTCACAATTCAAAGTACAATTAGGTCTATACTCACACGTAGAAACAAATACGTATTCGAATGAATTTACAAAACCAAAAGAAAATAAATAAAAGGCGCGTACTGCGAAAACAATTCCGTTCTTTGCATTTTTATGATCAAACTAGTTCTGGCGCGTACGTGTCCACCCTGTACACACACCTTAGCTATGCGCGCATGCCATCTTGTGATAAGAATGTACCTTTCGAGAGCGCACCCAAATAGCTAAACATCTAAAACTTTAATGATAAATTTATTTGTCACTTAGCTTATGAGAATATAGAAGAAATCCAAATGAACTGGGACAATGAATTAAACATTCATTTTAAAATTGCGTTTTTAGCATTTCATATCGATGCTACACATTATAATTAGTCATAAAAAGCACAAGAATTTTTTTTCAAAAATCAACAAATGCCCCTAATTGAGGGGTTTGTTGCTCATACTTTAGACAATGTCCAAGGAAGACTATATAATGATACGGTAATAACCAGCTCATTTCATGTACTAAAACTGTGAGAATCATACACAGTGCCGGACATAGGGTACTTATGATCCCAGGTGGAAAATTTGGTAGATTGGAACTGAAATAACCGAAAATACCCGCTTTTCATAATCCAACTTTGGAGGCTTATAAAATGCGAAACCACAAATAACCCACGAAGATCTCAACAGTTTCTACTAATTGGAACTTGGCTCTACAACTTTCCCATTTGCACCATAGTGGGTTATTTGTGGGATCGCCCACAAATTAGCAGCAAAGTTTGACCCGAAATCGGGTGAAAATACTATGGGGTGCTTTAAAATAAGCAAACCATTAAAAGTTAAAACCGCTAAGTGCCGGATGTACAAAGTGGAAAGTGCGGCCCATTTGGGGCCGCAATCGAAAGCGACAATATTACAAATTTAAATTTCATTATTAACTGGTATGAACTATTTATGCAAATTCTGTTTTTAAAACGCCCCTCAACCCATCCCTGAAAACCTCTAACGGGGGTAGGGGGAAAACACAAATTTGCACTACGTTGTTCAAATTTAAAACTTAGGTCTAAAATCACATACTGGGTATTATTTAATTAATTTTTGCTATTTAAAATACCCCCAACTTAACCATTCCCCTGATTACCTCCAAAGGGGGTAGGGGGCAAAAACACAAATTTGCACTACGTTGTTCAAATTTAAAACTTAGGTCTAAAATTACATACTGATTATTATTTAATTAATTTTTGCTATTTAAAATACCCTCAACTTAACCATTCCCCTGATTACCTCCAAAGAGGGTAGGGGGCAAAAATACAAATTTGCACTACGTTGTTCAAATTTAAAACTTAGGTCTAAAATTACATACTGGTTATTATTTAATTAATTTCTGCTATTTAAAAAAACCCCAACTTAACCATTCCCCTGATTACCTCCAAAGGGGGTGAGGGCAAAAACACAAATTTGCACTACGTTGTTCAAATTTAAAACTTAGGTCTAAAATTACATACTAGTTATTATTTAATTAATTTTTGCTATTTAAAAAAACCCCAACTTAACCATTCCCCTGATTACCTCCAAAGGGGGTGAGGGCAAAAACACAAATTTGCACTACGTTGTTCAAATTTAAAACTTAGGTCTAAAATTACATACTAGTTATTATTTAATTAATTTTTGCTATTTAAAAAAACCCCAACTTAACCATTCCCCTGATTACCTCCAAAGGGGGTAGGGGGCAAAAACACAAATTTGCACTACGTTGCTCAAATTTAAAACTTAGGTCTACAATCACATACTGGATTCTATTTAATTAATTTCTGCTTGTTAAAAGGCACCAAACTGAGCGGACATTGAAAATTTATCTAAACTATTAAAATTTAAAGTTGTTTTTATGATATTAAAAATGTATTGTATAGTGGTGTGTGCATTGTGCAGTAAGTGTGCTGTATTGCGCGTGCATTGTATTGTGTATGTATAATATTAATGCATGTGTGCATAATGTATTGATTGTATTGCACCCTGCATGAATTGAGGAGCTCGAATGCTGCTTCAGGGCTCTCGGTAGCACACTTGTTCTGTGCAGCGCTTCGTCTCAGTTCATTTGGATTTCTTCTATAGTAATAGTAAATTTATTGAGCGTTTTGTAGTGGGCAAAAGTAATTTCTCATTTAATTTATTTTACGTTTGTAACATTGTAAGTTATCGTTATAAAAAATATGAATGATCCACTATATAGAATTTGTTCAAAAGTAGACTAGTAAGCTAAAGTAGACTACCCATACAATTACTCCATTGCGAAAAACAGTTGCGAGGTACTAAATGGGTTTTACTTCATTTCATATCATAAATAATATTAATGGAAAATATTTCTGGGAATCCAATAACAAAATAGTTACAGAATATTCTGAATAAGTTGTTGTGACTTTTATTTCGATGAGATTTGATAAACGATATTACAACGGCTCCTCATTTTTCATGTAGATATAATAGTTAGATCATATATAGCTAGAGGCGTGTAGGCGGGGATGTTGGTTGGAGGGGGGGGGGGGTAATTTAGAAAAAATTAATATGAGTTTGTTATCATAATGCATAACTTTAGATACCTACCTTAATATATTTACAGTATATACAGCTACTTCTTCTGATAAATGTTTATTCCTGTTTGCAATTGTTTATTGTACTACACGACGCTACTGCTTTACTCTGTTTTTTTAAAATAGTTTATTCGGTTCTATAAACCTCTGTGCAATTTTATTTGTTACATGTTTGATATTTACGTATGTTCAACAGAGTTTATTCGACAAATGTAAACTTGAATAGAATGCGATTGATACCTGTAGAAGGAAACCAATTTCCACATGGTAATCCTGCAAGGACATCAATGTGAATATAAATCGGAGCTGTTATTTTGTTAGCTGAGGATTGTTTTGATGAATGTGTTGCAATGTTAACAATATCCATTGATATTGGGGTAAGCTATCCATTACAAATATTACAAAACAACATTTTGCTTTCACAGGAATATTTTCGGAAGATTTGAACGATGACTGCTCGGGAGTCGATATTGCAGGTTTGATGGCCAATTCTATGATTCTAGAGGTTGTAATTATGATGTTACTTCTTCCCACCTGCGTCTTTCTTTTAGAAGAACATCCGTTTACACCTTTATTAAAATTATTTTTTCGGTCATATTATAATCATTTTGTTATAAAAGTATTGTACTCCCTTATTGTGTTTTTAGCGTCGATTTTTGTATTTTCTACATTGTTATTGATTGTGCTTGTTGGAATGCAAAATCTCAAATTAGTCAACAAAATCAGTCTGCTTCTGATATCTGCTGCCATGTCATCTCGCAAAACAAAATTATCAATGTCTTCTATCATGTTAGCTTATAAAACGATTTACTTGGCAACTGTTACAGCAAACAGTCTTACACGTGTTATTCTTCCACCTGGTATGGGAGGGGCTTGGCTCGCTCACTTGCTAGGAGTGTTCTTCACTTTGAGAATGCATTCTTTGATCAAAATGCCCTTTTATTTGATATTCCCTCTCGGTTCCGTCGTTGTTACAGTTATTGAATATTTTGCAATGAAAGATATTTGCAAATCGCGCCTCCATTCCACTGAATTCATTAGAGTATTTGCAACTCTTCCTAACAGTACACGCTTCTCACGTAGAATTGCGAAATCATTTCGGCCCGTTCATTTAGATGTTGGGCCGTTCTTTAGCTTTAATAAATCGACATTCGCTACATTCATGTACACACTCGTTAATAATACTATAACTCTACTTCTCAGTTTCAAAATGTAATGAATAGTATTCTCATAGGTGTACACTGACTGATATTGGTTTCAAAAGGGTGATTACAATATTATTCAATGAGTACATACAGGCTGTTTCATAAATGAGACGAAGTTTTCAAAAATTAATATCTCATGAACCAGAAAGAGTTATGATTTGAGATAAATATCAAACGAAAGGGGAGACCTCAACGTTCATTTTCATATGTGGATTGTATAACTTTGATGCGTTTAAGGGGTCGGGATAAGAATTCGGAAAAAATGGTCCTCCGTCATGTTAAAATGCACTTCACATTAATATTTTTAGTTCTTGCAGCAGACCGAATTATGAGTTGCAATAAATATCAGTCGAAAGAGGAGACTTCAGCGGTCATTTTCATCTATGAGGTGTTTAACTTTAGTGATGTGATGCGGGTCTAATAATTGCCCAAATAAAATTGGTCGATTCCATGTTTTGTTTTCTTCGTGGTTTGAGTAGGCAACATTTCACCGACCCATTTTTCATAGCCCATTATTTCACCCATGTTAAATTTTCAAAGCTAGACAACCCATACATGAAAATGACCGCTGAAGTCTCCCCTTTCGGATGATATTTATTGCAACTCATAATTCTGTTTAGTGTTAGTTCAACTGACGTAGTTCATGAACTACGTCAGTTGAAATCAAAATTGACTTTGATTTTAACACGGCGGAGGACATTTTTTTTATGAAACCTTATCCCGACCCCTTAAACGCATTAAAGTTATACAATCCATATATGAAAATGAACGTTGTGGTCTCCCCTTTCGTTTGATATTTATCTCAAATCATAACTCTTTCTGGTTCAAGAGATATTAAGTTTTGAAAACTTCGTCTCATTTATCAAACACCTTGTACATTGAATGCAAAATTAATATAAAATATATAAAATTCATAATTTCATGAAATTTTGTATGGATTGCGGTAGGGGGAATAATTGCCCCAATTCTTTGCAACTCTAAGCAATATAATATACAACAACACAAAATAAAACGAAGTACGCACATCTGACTGTGCATATAGATTTATGGAGGTATAAATACCTGTACGCATACGTGAACTAACACCTAATTACAATTGAATGTGTTAGCTTGTGATAATTCACAGAACCCAACCTACTACCTATACAATATTTATAGATATACCGATATAATTATGTTATTATATTATGTCTGATAATTTTGTATTAAATAATTCTAACAAAACAAACTTTCTTCATGGTTCAAATTTTATGATAATACATGATTAGTGATTAGGTTGGCATAAATAAGTCATATAGAATGAACAGTAACATAAAGCGCTAGTTTTCCAACCCTTGTCGGACCAGAACTGACAAAGTAATTTTTTAATCAAGCCAAACACACAATATCGTAATCGTCTTCTTTCCATACAACCATTTTTATTTTGTAACCAAATTAATCTAATTTGGTCCAAATTAAACATAACAGGGTCTTCAATAAGTAACGATATGAGCATTAGCCCTACTCAAACTCCCACACTCGCCTATGCATTAAATCTACACTCTGCTAGTATTTGTCCTACTTATTTTGCGTTCTCAAAACAAATATCAAAAATGTGTAACTGAAGGTGTAAAACAGTGGTTAATTTATCCACTAAATACAATATGTATTTAAGCTAAAAGAATTAAATAGTCCGTAGTTTATTATTTATGCATAAAAATAGGTTGACACGAGAGGAAAAAGTTCAGTTGGTGACCATGTGTGGCGGACGTTCAGTGTATAGTGTCACGATCGGATCATCGATTTGTTCTTAACAGTGACCCCAGAAATGCTTCAAAATGTCAGAGTCGAATGGATCCGTCGATTGAATTAGTGTATTGAAGAAGGTGGGCGTCACATAGAACACTTATAAGGTAAAAACTTCTGATGAATTTTGTTAGGGAGCATGAACGCAAAATGAGTAGGACAAATACTAATAGCGTGTCGATTTAATGCATACGCGAGTGTGGGAGGTTCAGTAGGGCTAATGCACATATCGTTACTTATTGAAGACCCTGTATTTTGCATTAATTATGAATGAGGCATTAGATATGAATTAGATACCATAAGTAAATTTGGCAAGCCTGCAAAAAGAAAGTGTAAAATACTATTGCGACCTGCAAAACCAAAAAAGTTGAAGCACACTAGAGCCTTGGAAAATGCAACGTGGAGAATATAGAGACAGTAGTGCGAAGTGGAACAATGTTACTATAAAACAAAATACCCATAATTTAATTGTTTTGGCCGATACCTTACAAACATTATCCAAAAATGATTCACAACGTTCGAAATAGTCTTCTATACTATTCTACAAAAGTCGAAACTATTCGATAAAATCCGAAAATGATTGAAATTATTCGATAAAACTCGAAAAATATTTGATAATGGTCAAAACATTTCGATAATGGGCGAATCTATTTGAAAATTAATTTATAGTGGTGGTTTTGTTTCATGCAATCAGTTGTGTGCTCGTTGTCGGCTGACTTAAACGAGGAATATGGACTTCAGTTAGAATGCAAAAAACGGGTATAAATCAATGCCCCTATTAAATTAGCTCCTAAGGGTTACTGATTTATACCACTTTTTGAAATTCCCTGAGAACTTAAATCAATGCCCCTATTCAAATGGGTCCTCACTCAGGGCATTGAAATACGGTGGACTAGTGATTATATATTTGCATAAAATATCCACATTAAGCAATGAAACCCAAACAAAGCTGAAAGGAGAGCTTAATTTCTTGACTTTGTTGGACTAGGACTATAGTACGCTATTTGCCGGCAAAAAATGATTTTCGCATGCCGCCGCCAAAAATAGCTAAAATTGGCAAAAACGGCAAATATTCACGTAAGTGCGCTAATTTCAAATAAATGTTGTAGTTGGATCGGTGTTTTACTAAGAGTGGTGTGTGTAAATGTTCATTACATTTCATTCCGTTAGTTATATTTAATTAGAAAATGCAATGCAAAAGCAAAAATTATTCCAGGTTACGCCCTTTGTGATTTTTTCTATTGCTTCACTCTTGGTAATAGAGAAAAATTGTATCTGTCTGAAATCTAGGATTGCAGTTAATTTAGGCCACAATAAATTGTAAATTAAAAAGTGTGCGCAATATGCATGCATGTGTGTTCACCCAGAAAGTAGCTTATTCTTTTCATGCCACCATAATGACTAACGACATTGTACAACCTCAAGGAAGTGGATAAGTAGAAATAACTCTATCAAGACAGATCTGCTGATCACCACATTGCTCATTTCCATGTTTTTGGCTGTTTTATTATTTATCCTATTTCTCAAGCTTCATCTCATATCCATCACCAAAATCATACCTCAAAATCAAAATGCTACTTTCACAGGATCTCGTAAAACAAGATGATCCTCATTACCGTGTACAGTTTTGTTATACAGAATGGCAGACTTGACAATGAGTTTAGGAAATTCTATTTTGCAATTTATTATTCCACCTGTTCTGGGAGCCTTAATGACTAGTACACCGGTATAAAAGCTATCAATAAGCTTGCTGATCGTGAGTGCAAAATTCACCCAAACGGGCCTTATTTATATTCTAAAAAAGAAGGAAAAGAGCTTCAGCGTATGAATTAGACATAAGAGGTTTTTAAAATTTTAAATATAGTAATTACAATTTCAATTTTAGGCTCAAATACATAGAAATATCACACTTGTATTGTTAAGTGTAAAAAAGTACAATAAAAAATTGCTTCTATCGAATTCACAACCCGATCAAAATTTTCTTCTCATTTTTATGAGTAATACCACAATTTATGAATTTTTTTCAAAATTGAGTTCTCGTCAAAAAAAAATTTCAGGCTCAAATACATACATGGGATATTATGAGACATAGACTAAAATAATAGAAAATGGTAAGTTGAAACATAGTGAGAATGGAGCAATGAGAATATTTTGAATATGGACGGTGTGCACTCTGACTTAATGCTTGTAAACATGCTGTGAGTGTTCTTTCTATAAGAATGTATTCCATGATAAAAATCGCCTTTATTTGGTATTCGCTTTCGGTTCTATTATTTTTTGGTTATTAAATGTATAACTTTGAGAAAGAGGGGCGCACGGAATGGCTTGAAATTTCATGGAACCAGAAAATCCCCCAAACTTTACTATGTGATTGATACATGCCTCCTGACTTAGTTTAAGTAGGGAAGGAAGACCCGATGATGTCTAGGTCACCCAGTTATATAGGGTCAAAGTTTGCATTTTTGTCTTTTTTTTAGATAAATATGGCTGTAACATAGACACTATGGGTCAAAACATGTACAAGTGGGGTATCAATCGACTCCTA
>JAQFYB010007615.1:0-10621 GCA_034694085.1 Pogonognathellus longicornis
TGTAGAAATCACATATTAAAGATTGGGGGATTTTCTGGGTGAACAGAATTCCAAGCCATTCCGTGCGCCCCTCTTTTAGGTAATTGTTTTGAGTGAGGTAAAAATGAAATTTTGAGAAAGTTTCCAAAAATCATATACCCATGTCTTACATGTGCGGATGAAAGTAGATTTACATTTAACTTAGGCTAAACTTGTTGAAGAAAGACTGATATAAATTTATGCTATTATTACAAGCTAAATAAGTATTTACAATTATGTACAAGCAGATTTAGTTACTACTTGTATTAACATACGTAATATTAAGTAGCTAATTGTGAGACAGACACATGCTACTTAAGTAAGAGTTTCTTTTCTTGAATACACATCTCAATCTCCTACACAAAGAAACTGGGATGGTTATTTGCAGATAAAGAAAATACAATTTGTTCTACACTACATACAGGTTTTCCTGGAGAAGGATTAGAACAAATATTGAATCGCACACATTGAAGGACATTTTAAATTCAACTACACAGTTGCTACAAGATTCATTTATCTATTATTACCCTACTGGGTTGTTGTGTCATTGATTCTCATCTTAAAAAACTCTCGTTTAATTTTTCTCAAATACAATAGTCGTAAAATTACAGAAATATTATTATGGAGAGCATAAAATTTTTGCAAAAAGCTTCGGTTATTAATTTTCTTATGAAATACCAAAAATCGCATACCGAGTTAAATAAGTTTAGTGAAATCGAATTAATTTCTCTTCCACCACACACAAAAGAAGAAAATAGTAACACGAATAATCTTCATAACGATACCTTTACATACTCAACATATTGTTTTAGACAAAGAGAAATGACGCCAAACGACTCAAACGAAATAACCTACAATGAGTTTTGGAAGAATCTTTCCAGCATTTGGACAAACTCCATAAGAACTCAAGGAGGCAAATTCTTTTCAAGACAATTCCTCTACTCTGCAAAGCCACTCCTAGAAAGTTTTATGTGCAACTTTCCAATAGACAAAACTAATTTCAAGAACAATGTGCAAAAACTTTTCCAAAGTAAAATGGGACAACCCCAGTTTCTGGAAGACATCGAAGTTCTAATTGAATTGGAAGATCACAATGAAGACGGAAAATTACTTTCATTATTCCACAATTACGAATAATATTTTAAGTTCTCAAAATCGTTTTTAAATTGAAGTTCTACAAATAAATAGCACATTACAACTCTACACCTTTTCCATGTAAAATTTAATACTAATGTAATATTACGAAATCAAATTAAGACTATATTTTTTATGTACTAATTATTTGCACTATTTTTAATCAGTAAGAGTCAATATTGGCAATTTTCCATAATCTATATCTGTAAAAAGTATATGAATTTTATAAATTATTCTGTTTAATAAAACTGTACGTTTTAAAACGCTGTGGTATTTAAAAACATCGTTTATTCCCAACGAAGGCATAATGAAATTATATTTTCATAAGATACCTATCCTATTTCAGAAACTATAAACTTATTTTCATGGTTGGCAGAAACTTTTAATGATTTATGCATAACCTTAATCTCTTCTCTGTCTCATTATTTTCTGATGAAAGTGAATTGAAATCCCATAACAAAAATCAAAGGCAAGGAATGTAAAATGTAATAGCTCCCTTTAGTAAACTTAAAACCACGAGTTCTTTTCTTGTAGTCATGTTACTCTTAATATTCACCTTCACACACAATTATATAATTACCTACCTAATCCATTCATTCACGTTGACTTGCTTTTTGGTTCAATAACAACATGGGGATTAACAAAAATGCTTTATCAACATTATGAACTTGCTTTGTATATTTTTGTTAGTATTTATAATTTAAAACCTTACTGGAAAAAATTAATGACAAACCAAGCCATGATATTTCATTGCCACATGCAGAGCAGAGCAGTGAGCAGTCAAAACAAATATCTTGTCCTTCTCCCATGGCCCCAATATAAATGAACTAATACTTCATTTTTCAAATTTTACATTTACTATAAAACACTATATTTCCACCTAGTTGAGATTAGTAGTACACTAAATAAGCTCTAAAACACAAGTACATAATAACAGCAACAATATTAATATTGCAACTACATTGAACTTGAAAATCATGACGTAAGGTCAAAGGATTACCAACTTTTTATTTGCATATCCGTTTTATAGGTAGTACTAACAGACAGACCTTTGTTTTCAACGTAGAGCTAAAGCCAAACTATATGTACCATGTACATTTGCTAACTATAAGCTTTGACTTGACATTAGAACAAATCTAGTACTGTTTATTATCTGTATCTATATACTCATTCAATCAATCTTCTGGATACATTCTTCTGATATTTTAGCCCGAAAACAAAAACACAAATAATCTTAATTCGAGCCCTTGAGTTACAAACAATAAACAATAAACAAGAACTAAACAAAATAAATAACGGAAAATTACATTTAATTTCTCTAAATGCGTATCGTTTGTACCATTGTGCCGAATTGCACTATAAATACTAGTTGCAAGCAATTAGTTAATACTAAATAAACAAGACTTGTTGAATGATTGCAATACATTTTCATACATATAATACCGAAGCGTACATACGCTACGATAATACCTACATGCTATAAATACCATCCATAGGAGTAATAATTATTATTACCTACCTACAATTGGTTTTGATGTATTTACCTATACCTATATAGGTACTTGCAAAGAAAATTAATACCTACGAATAACATTAGTACGCATTACGCAATGTTACTATACCTGATTTATTTATTACCTGGTCAATTATGAGAAATATCTATATGCGATTAAACATATATACCTATATACATGAAAGTTCTGTAACATTTATTTACCAGGTCTCTTACATTGCATCATCGTAATTAAAGTATTTGTTTTTCGGCGTAGTAAAACGAATGAATCATCTCAGAGGCTCAAAGAACTTAGGCTACTTTTCTAGCATTTACTATTTACTATTTATCAAAGTTCGCTTCGTGGAAGTGGTGAGTACATCTATTAACCGCATTTTCATTGACCAAATGACAATTTCTTTACAACAAGTATGCTACATACCAAAGATTTCAATTGCTAGTAATTAACAGATATCTTTGTTTAATGATTAATATTAAGAAACATAAAGACACATTTTAATAAGATTATCAAATTATCATTCATATTCCACTCCAATAATGGAAAGGCCATTTCAGGGCAATAACTGCATACAAATCCTTTGCGAGACGTAAAATGGAATTATTAATACCTAAATTCTGTATAATATCATAATTTTTATTTCTATGTAATTACATAAGGTCTTAGTGGGTCACGCCTCCTCTTAAACCGAAATAATCCCAAACAGTTGCAATCACGATGTGATAACTCTAATTGAAAAACGCAACTGTCCATTAAAAGATTAATTTGTGTATCTATATACACACTCCAGCATATCTAATCGTGCCAGTTCAATTTTAAAGTAACATTTTAATACAATAGTGCAGCATATAATTTTTTTAACTATGTCTATAGAACTTAGATATACAATATACACTACTACACTGCAAGAACAAATATGCAGGCAGTGTGCACTGGTAGAGACTAGTCTTAAAGGAAGGGCAGAATAACTACAAAGTATGACGAATATGGTCAACATAACTAATCTTTTTGTACTGCAATGTAATTTGATAGCAGATGAGATTTGTCGCAAGTGTCTTTGGAAATTTGTTTCATAATCTTTATACTCCCACCAATCAAATGCACACACACTTTATGTCAATAATTCTTTTAATGTACTTCTGCGACCAATTTCTATCTCAAGTCTCAAGTCAATTGAAGTCAAACACATTTCCAATGTAATCATTACGCCTACGGGTTGCAAAAATATTTTTTTTCTTTGCACAATAATTGGCTGCGCTGACAGCAATAAAAATCTTGCTGAGATTTGAGTATGGAAAGATCTGTGGAATTAGTAGGAGATTTAATCCTGTAAAACGGCGACAGTCGGTGTCTATGTCTACACTCGGCCCACTGCGTTGCAAAAAGATTCTCATTAACCCTCCTCCTAATAAAAAATAAACTAAGAAGATTTGCATCCATAATTTTATGTTATGTGATGACAGTATTAATGATTCTGACCATTAGTACCAAAGGGTATAAATACAATCGAGGTCTCCTTGAATAAAACACTTGGCTTTGACAGTCTCAACAGTCACATTAACGCAACCTGCAACAATCTCATATACAAACACAAGCAATAACAAATACAATCTCCGAATTTTCATACAAATATATCCATTGATTTAATCCTAAAGGTAATAATAGAAAACTAAAATATATTTATACTTTCCTAAAACTTTCATAAAAATTACAAAATCATAAACCCGAAAGACAGAACAAAGTATTTATTCCCATTTTCCTTTTTTCTCAAATTAGATCAAAGCAAATCCACGAAAATGAAACTGAATCTTTTGCGTCGTCAGCAACTTCAACACGAACAAGAAGTTCATCCTCATTATCACTCGGAGATATTTGTGAAACATGCGAACCATGCAGAATATGCTTGTGGAATAATCTCCCCACCTTCAACCTTCACTTATCCCGTTGAATCCTCAAGGCACTCGTCTCATGGCCACCACAATAATATCTACTTGGCTATGCCTTCCGGTTTCCATTCATGGTCTGTCTCTAAATATCAACATGAAATTCTTCAACAAAATGACAACAACAAAATTAGCCACTGCAACGAAAATCCCATTGATAGCAAAGCTTCATCAGTTCAAGTCATAAAACGCGACAATTCTGCCGTTGTTGACGAAGAAGGATGGCTCACAGGGATTCTTCACTTGCAAGAAAGAAGAAGACAGCAAGCAGCTAACAAAAACCGGTTCAATGTCAACACAGTTCCAGTAGAAACTCGAGCACAACTCAAACAAATATACGTTTACTAAAAAAATGCAACAATCGTCTTGAGTCTTACTTAAAGATGACAAGATGAGCAAATCAAATATTTACTAACTTTTAGTGTTCAAATAATGTTATGTACTGTATTTTCTACAACTACTGTATGTAATGTACTGAGAAACCTATAAGACTACAAGCCTTAAATATGTGTTTGCAGGTTGATTCACTTGTATTAATTAACTTTAAATAGGAGTGTGCTGGAAAATACCCAGCACCAGCTTATATTTTTAATTTCGGTACAACACTAATTATTCTCCTGCTGGTTCAGGGTCTCAATTATGAATGTATCAACGACAAACCTCGAAATAAATATATTATTATCAAAAATTCCGATTTTTTCATTTTACTTTACATACAACTACTGGTATATCATATTACACTAAGCAAATTTGACATTTTTACATATGTACATGTTACATGTATGAACAGACACGTTACATAAATTGCCTTTTTCAAATTCCAAAATTCGTTTCTATTTAAAAAATACATTTTGCAGTTTATAAATAACAGTGTAGATTCATTTATGGAAATAAGGAGTTAACAAACTGTAGATTTTATACATAATTCTCAAGAATATGCCTTCTCAATTGATTTTATATTTACAACGAACTCTGCCAAATTTTTTTAATTAGAATTTGAATTTCTCCAAAGATATATAAAAGTATAATAGCAATTTAGCAAAGAAAAGATTCACGTAACGATGTTCAGTACAGCTCACAAGGTCCATAATCATGAATTTCAATTATTCATAATTGTACATTTGTCTAAAATGCTTTGCTAATGTAACTAACCCATTTGATTACAAAAATTTCCCAACTGACATAAAATTTAAATTAATGTAGAACTTAAAGATGAAGAAACTACCTTGCACTTTAGACCGCAAGTGTTTTAAAAAGTCATATTTCTCATTTGACAAATGTAGATCATAAATATAAGTTATATAAGCATTGATATGGGCTTATATTTATGCTACTTTCTAATTACTTAGGCACATACTTTAGAATATATATTTGTATTTGTTTGTACCTATAAACTATAGGACCCTAACAAACTCTTTGATACCTATACTATACTACTATAAACATTAATAATGATTTCAGAATCTTGTTGAACCTGAGATGTCTGTCAACCATATTTCATACTTTTGCATACCTAATTTTATCGCTGTATTTAAATTTTCGATAATACTAGTTACATAAGTTAATTAAAATCTTTGTTCAGTTAAGCTATTCTTCAGGGGGATTTTATTTCAAAGTGATACAGTAGTACAGTTACGAGCGTGAAAGAAAATTATTTTATCGAAATGAAGAATATGAAATAAACTTCATAATGCATTTCCACACATTTGATACATTATTATGATTTATTTATCACCCGAATAAGTACCTATCTCAATTTTCCTATTTACAATTTCAAATCGTTAGCTGTCTCTAGATCCACATGTGTTTACAAATATTTACGTACGTAACTTCTAGCAGATTTTAATTATTCCCAGCGAATGCATTACATAATTTTTAGTTAGGTATTACATAACTTAAAACACTGTTATAGCTCTTTCATCTAATAATATGATTATGATTATTACTTAAGTCAATTTTTGATCCTTCTGAATCTGAAAGTCATTAATGTCAACAATAATCTATAACGTCATATTTTTGAATACAAATACCAACACAATAATGTTATGTTGCTGCAATTTTTTATTCTAGTACGTTACTTGAGAAAGACACACCTCCGACCGACTAAGCTAAACTTAAGTATACAAATTTTAGACCGCAAACAACATTTACCGTCATCATCATCCTCATCCGTCCACTTTTACAACATGACCAAAATTAGTCGCACCTGTAAATTTCCTAGTAATCTCCAAGCTTTAATGATTTGACATTTTTCAGTCTAGTCTTAAATACGTAGTACATGTATTGACGTAAGAATACTTACTGTAAGCCAGTATTTAAAAAAATCCAGCAATTTCATAATGTAAATATTTTTATCATTGTTAATGTATTCCAATTAGATCTAGTTCAGCGTTCGTCTTCTTTCGAAATGATATTTATTCCTCTTTAGGGATTCGCAAAATGTTATAAACACGCTACACGTGTACTACAAATGCTACATGTCCAGAGTTCAGGTCAACAACAAAATAATTGTAAATATTTTTGATTACAACATGCAAAAACATCTTTAACCACAACAGTATAAACAGTGCTGCTTGTATGAATAAACAAAAAACAATGAAGTTATTCTCAACTAATGTTTTAATTCTTACAGACAATTCTTCCTTCATTAAATGGAAATAATATTGTAAAAATGCAATTTTTGGTTCGATATAGTTTTAGTAATGTTGAAAGAAAATATAAAATGGATACCTACAAGGAAGCTTTAAAAGTTAAAAATAACTTGGATTGGAATACTTCATACATGACCCTATTAGTACACATATGTACGTATCTAATCGCTCCAGACCTAATACTATTGCCATGAAAGACATATGTGTCTATAGGTAGGTGTTTCTTTGTGTATTTGTATCCTAGTTAGTACCCAAGATACAGAAAGAAATATTAAGAAACATTTCAGAGAAGTATAAATGTATAAAGCAACTGCAAGATTGTGTAACTGCCCCTACACACCCCTTATCTACGTTCAACACCCAGACAACTCCGTAATAAATTCAATTTCTTGTTACTTATGTATTACTTCACTCATTTACTTCGTTACAATGTTCATACTAAGTATTGGAGGTGTATTGCATGTCTCAAATGTACAAGAATATAAGTCTTGAGAGAATGTATGACACGAGTGAGATTGATGACAAATACTAAATACTAATACGAGAAATATGGAACATCACTACTGGTGGTTACTAGTTACTTCGATAATGATGATTATTCTGGCTATATAACTCCATATAAGTCTCTATCAACAAGAAGTCAAGAAGGACAAGCTCTACAAATTTCTTTTCTTAAACAAAAGTCCTCCTTATTTATAATACGCATTCGAATTATAGTAATACTACATACCTAATATCTCATTTGTTACTTATTCTTTTTCCAAATCTAAAGTCCATTGTATTGACTAGTTTAGCATTTGTGTAGTAGGTACTACAATGTAATGATATAATGCATTTAATGTTTGCATACATACATTATACTATAATAGTGTAGTCAAAATATTATGTATATGTACACATGTTTAATTATTTTGTGCAATATTATTAGATTTTGTTGTAAATATATATACTAGACATACACCCTTATACAATATAACCTAACCTCACGATTACCACACACTCACACACACCACTTTATGATTAATATGTAAGAAACAACTGCTAAATTGAAATAAGTATATTGTATATTTTAAGCTTATTTTGTTTTATATATGTAGAATATTGTACAATACTGCGTTATAAAAGCTTGTTGTACATAAATATGTCATTGACAACTAATCAGCGTCACCCCATATAATTTTAAGCTTAATTTAATCCGTACAAAGTACACAAAGGTTGAGTTCCTGTCAATAGGATCTACAACGACGCGTCTTCACTTCTGTATAAAATCCGCTGCAGAAGCGGCCTAGCTTTTCAGATTTCAATCTGACCTCTCTCCGTAAACATCACACACAGGGAAACACAGCCAAACCACAAAGAGACACATTTTCTTTGTAAACACATTTACTACAATAAGTAAAGAAAAGATAAAACATACAAGCAATAATAAGCAAAGAAACACGACGAAAAATAGAATTTAACAAATTCTCTAAGCACTAATCTTCATTCACAAGAAATACAGATTGAAAAAATATCGCAAAAAATGAATTTTAATCATCCCAGTATTTCTTCGGCCGACCATAATAATTCTACCCTGAGGCAAAAGAGAGATAGTCAAGTCACGATGGATTATTGCTACTGCATTCTTTCTCCAGTTGCAAATATTAACTCTCAGATTCACTCTGAGGGAGGAAATAGCAACGCAGCTCATTCTGCTCCAGCAGAACATCACATAATTCATGCCTCTCCACCTGGAAGCTCTCACGGATTTTTTTCTCCCACCAGCAGCGGGTTCCAGTCTTGGTCTTTGTCAAAATACCAGTCCATGTACCACCCGGATGACTACCACGAAGGAAATCAATACTGTAGCTCTAACAATTGCATCAACAAAATCAGCTCAAACAGTACAGAAAATGCAATTAAACGACAAATCCTCCCCACTCATCGTCGTTCCATTCAGAGTTGTCACAATAATAATAATTATCATCACGATGACGAGGAAGCAGAAAACTGGTTCATGCATTTGGTACACTTACCAGAAAGAATACGACAAAATAAAAATGCCAAAGACAGATTCAACGTTAATATTGCTACGATCCAAATGCGAGAACAACTCAAAAATATTTATGTGTATTAAATGCATAACATTTATAAAACTGAACAAATTGTTCTTAGTAAATATTTATTTTATGAATTTATTTTGTGAATTAATAGATGTCTGTAAATTTTGAATGGAAACTAATAAAAAAATTACATAAAAATACTGCAATTCGAGAAGCTCTCTATGATTTACAAACGGTTTAACTGACCCATTTCAGTTCTCATAACTCTTGTATGCTAAAATTATTTTAGTTAAAATTCTCATGCCTATATACGATCCACCCACTGGAAATAACTGTGTTATATTAGATAATATTTTTAAACATTATGAACTTCACTAGGTCAATCCGTTTAAACTAGGTTATTCTGAGGTTAATTTAACAAGAATACATACATGCACTGACTTGTTGTAAACAGACTCTGAGTAACATGCTATCATTTTTCTTTCAAAACAATTTTATGCATGAGAAAATCCACAAGATTTCTTACACGAGATACTTTCAGAATGGAATGTACATGAAGGAGATGGATCTTTTTCATGAAAACTTATTTTCAATAAAAACTAAATCTTTCCATTTACCAGTGAAAACGAACATTTTAGGGCAATGCACAAGAAAAGTACATGGAATATAAAAATTCACACTTTCTGTGTCTACTGTCTATCTAATTAAAATACGGCATGATTTTATGTAATGCTAGAATTTACATGAATCTATTTGTACACTCTGAAAGTATATTTCATGGATTCATCCATGAAGAAACGGAGGCATGAACATACATAATATCGTCTCGTTTCATTTGTATATTACTAGGCTACGTCCAATAATATTATGATATTAAAGGTGTATGGACGAATATTTAGTAGAACGAATGTGTTTGCTATGTGTATGTATTTAACTATTTACTATGTGTATATAGGTACTAGTTCTTCTATATTACAAATCTCTAAAAGACCATCTCAGATTTTGTTCGCCTATTTAATACGTATTAGATGTTAGGTTTGAAACAGATTTACAAGATTTGAAGTTTCAATTACATCAACATAATATGGCAGACAATGATATCTCAAAAGGTATAATCTAACTATACACCATGTATGTACATTTACATGTATGCTTTCTCTACGTATTTACGATGACTAAAATTACTACAGGGAAAACCTGTTAGTACTATACGTTATACGTACCTACTATTATATTATTCTTAATACAAAGAGTATAGAAAATGCTATTTTTGCCTAATAGAGAGAAATCATTCAGGCTTTAGGAGTGTTTTACGTTTTCCT
>JAQFYB010007616.1:0-10619 GCA_034694085.1 Pogonognathellus longicornis
CGAAACTATGCCAATTTTCGTATCAATGAAAGGGAATTTATTCGTCAGAATTCTTTTAATCTTTTTTACTGGGGAGGGTGCATTAAATGAACATAGTATGTTTCATACTGGTGAGAAACCTTACAAGTGTGACATTTGTTCAAAGGAATTTACTTCACGTGCATATGTACCACGTCATAATATAAGAGCTGTTCATTACAAGGAAAAGTCGTACCCTTGTCCAATGTGCACGAAACAGTATTTCTCATCAAACTAACTTCGAATACAAATGCAATTTTTGCGCGACAAGATTTCCTGCAGAAAAAACTCTGCAGCGACACATGCAAAAGGAACACTTCATTGCAGAAGATAAGTTTCGATGTGTTTTTTGTGAAACAGATTTCACAACAGTTTCATTCCTCAATTAAATGCAATTAAATGTTTCAACATCACCTCCTTGTGAGCTAAATAAAATCACCTACTGTTCTAATTGTAAGTATGGAATATCAAAGGGTAGAAATTATGCTAAACAGGTTTAATCCTTTTGTTATTAAAAGGACTGATATACTACCTAATCAGAAATTATATTATCTATCCACTAAAGCTATTTTCGCTTAAATATGTAATAAACATTCCTAATAATATGCTTTAATGAGCTAACTAAGGGCAAAATAAGCACTTACAGGTTAAAAGTTGAAAATATGCAAAAACATGCAAAATAAGACTTCGAATTTAAGCTTTTTATGGTCTGAAACGTCAAGATCCCGACTGTGCATATTCTAGAATTATGACACCTGTGTAAAATAGCCCCTTAGTCCATCGCACAAGTTGGAAAACCAGTATGTAACTTGAGACTACTTGTAAGTTACAAGTAGTCTCAAGTTGAAAGTAAACTTCACTTTAGCGGCTACTAATACTACTATTGCATTGGTCTCACTGATAAGCTCATTCCCTCCATTGTGTATTCAAGTTTGCCTTATTTTCAGCATACTAATAAATAAATTTTATTATACTATTATTGGGCATAATAATTATGAAAGTGATGTTTACATGCAGGAGTTATAATATAGAGTACATAATAATATTACAACAGTATGTAAATCGAGACCGTACTCAAACAAAATAATTGATATGCAGCCGAAAATAATAACAATAACATATTACAACTGAACTGAATCCTTAGATTAACTTAATTTACTTAGAAGTGAACTAACTGAATTTATTTGTGGGTTATACACAAGAAACAATTTCACCTTTTCATATAAATGTCTCTTAAAAATGTCAATGTAAGAATTTACTGTATTGTTTTATCGTTTACGAATTAATATATTTATATATCGAATTCAATCAAATATATACAACGAATAATTTTAATCCACTTTTGGTTTTATGCGCAATGTAAGGGATAACATTAATTGATTTATTCGCTTGAAATTTTAAGGATCTGGTTTCCAACCTTGAGAGTGGAATCAAACTTCCGGAACCAGGGCAAGTATGTTTAATCAGGTTTGGAAAATATTTAAAAAATAAAAGCATTGACTTCAGGATTATGAAGTAATTGACAATTCTATTCTAGCCCAACCCGTAAACCTAGGGTTGGAGTTTGGCAGACTAAACAAATCATATAAATATGAGTTACACTAGCAGAGTATCACTCTCATCTGGTTTAATCTGTACACTGACACGTAACTAGTATGCTTACCTACACCAGTGGCATATTTAGGGGGGCTTAGGGGGCTGAAGCCCCCCCCCCCAATTTTTGGACTTTACACTAGATAAAAACAAGTTTCTTCAAAAAGCGGTTATTTTTTATTTAAAAAGGCAAAAAATCTTAAAAATTTTCTCGCTACGCGCGATATTATTGTATTTTCATGTGCTTTTACCTAAATTTGCGCAATTTTTGGCAAAATTTGCAAATATTTTCCGCGCTAGGCGCGATATTTTGTAATTTCCATTGTGTTTGACCTAAATTTGGCCCAAATTTGCAGAAATTTGTACAAAATTTGCCAAATTTTTTCGCGCTACGCGCGATTTTGTTAGAATTTCTATTGATTTTGACATAAATCTGGTCAAATTTGAGGAAAATTTGTTAAATTTTTTCGCGCTGCGCGCGAAAAATTGACAGTTCTAACGAAGGTTTGGTCAAGCCCCCCCCAAATGTACACTATTTGATTTCAGTAGGAGTTTTAAATGCAAAAAACATATTTTGAATGCTGAATTGAGCAAATCAATGTGCAAATGATAAAATTTGAATAGTGTGGAATGGAAACAGTTACAAGTAACTCATGAGCAACTAACCGTGAGATATCTGGGATTATTATGAATAGCATTTAATAATATTGACAGAAGTATTTATACCAACTATATTTTTTTCTTACAGAAAGTGCAGCGTTCGACTGAGGAAATTAAACCCGCAAACTGTTCACCTATACTACAACTATCCAATTGTCAAACTAGAAAAACTGATTCTAACCGTTACTAAAAAGAATAATACTTCGAATCGAAATCCACCAATTTCAAATGGAGAAAATATTGTGGCTAAAAAACGAATCCCTGAAGTGCTAAAACATTTCTCTTGTTCACAGTGTACAAAATCTTTCAAATACAACGGGGATTATGATAGACATCTTAGAACTCATACAGGAGAAAAACCATTTGAATGTTCTATGTGTGAACGCAAATTTAATCATTCTTCCCACCGTAATGAACACATTCGGAGGGTACACAACAAAGAAAAATCACACGCTTGCTCCATATGTGGCAAAGCTTTCTTCAGTGAAAAAGAGTTAATATTACATGTTCGTTATCACACGGGAGAGAAACCTTTCAAGTGTTGTGTATGTTCCAAAAAGTTTGCAAATAAACAATATCTCACATTTCATGAAAGAACACATACGGGCGAAAAACCTTGCAAGTGTAAATTTTGTCCACAAAAATTTAGACTTCCACGTAGCCTGCGTGAACATGTTATAAGACGCCATCTGAAAGTTAAGCATCACCGTTGTTGCCTTTGTGAGAAAAGGTTTGCAACTAAAGCAGAATTAAAAAGCCACATTTTGACGCACACTGGTGAAAAATTTTATAATTGTGAAATCTGTTCGAAAAGTTTCACTTCACATTATAATTTAACACGACATTTAAACACTGATCATTACAGGGAAAAATTACATGATTGTACATTGTGCACGAAACAGTATTTCTCATTAAGGGATTTGAATATTCACATCCGCACTCACACTGGAGAGAAAACGTACAATTGTAAATTGTGCCCAAAAATGTTTCATTGTAAAGATCATCTCAATAATCATAATCGAAGTTGTCATCAATCTCATTTGGAAAACAAATGTATTTATTGCGATCAAAGATGGACTTCAGAGAAATCACTTCAGCGACACATTGACAAGGAACACTTCGTCGGACCAAATGAGTTTCGCTGTATTTTTTGTGAAAACAAATTTACTACACTTTCATTCTTCAATGACCACATTCAATCTCACATGAATGAAAAAACTCCATACAAATGTTCAGTTTGCCAAAAAAGCTTTAGGAAGAAAGCCAATAGAGTTTATCACATTAGAAAAGTGCATGTGAACAGAAGAAGTCACGTGTGTCCCACCTGTTGCCATGCATTTCATACGATGTATGAATTACAAAGGCACATACGAAGGCACACAGGGGAGAAGCCATACAATTGTGATATATGCACAAATCGCTTTTCAACTGGAGGAGGGCTGCGGCGTCACATGATGAATCATACTGGGGAGAAACCACACAATTGCACTTTTTGTCAAATGAATTTTTTTTACTACTCCCAACTTGTTTCACACACTATTGTCCATACAGGAGAAAAACCATATAAGTGCTTTGTGTGTTCGAAAAGGTTTGCAAGTTTGGGGTGTCGCCAGGATCACATGAGGATTCATACAGGAGAAAAACCGTATCAATGTCACTTCTGTGAAGGTTGTTTTTCTTCAGCCACATATAGAAGTCGTCACGAAGCAATAAATCACAAAGAAAAATCCTATGGTTGCACCATGTGCTACAAATCGTATTTTACATACACGGATTTATCAATCCACTTGCGCAAACATACAGGGGAAAGACCTTACAAGTGCCCTCAGTGCCAAAAGACATTTCCATCATCATCCGTACTCGCCAGCCACATGAAGAAGACCCACGCTCCAAAAGAACCAAAAGACAAATGTGCGAAACCGTAATACGGAAAGCTATTGCGAAAATAAATTATATGAATAATTTAAAGGGCACGATTTAAATAGTTTTCACAGTATTACAAATATTTTATGTAATATTATTGTAATATTATTTTTTATAAGTAACCTTAAATCATCTCTATTTGTGCTAAAATAAACAAATTATACTAAGTTTGAGAACTGTACACAAACGCTGTGCAAATATGTAAATAAATATTTTTACTACCCTTGGTTATTAAATTATCACATTTTCATTCTAATATCGTCTAGATTATATTCGTGAATTTATTTTGAAACCTGCGAATAAGCATGTTACGGATCGAAAAATTGTAACTGGAAAATATTCGGGTTGGTTTTAATAAATAAAAGATTTACAAGGATCTGTAAAAATTTGTCCGTTTCCAGCTCTTGAAGACATGTAGTAGGCATAATAATACACAATAATAATTTTGTTTGTGTAAAATAGCCCCTGGTCTACTACTTGAGACTCTTGTAATCTCATTATCGGTGCTGTGAGTGATTACTACCGGATTGGTCTGTCAGAAAAGGTCTAACTCCCACTTTATATATTCAAGTACATTTGATTGCAATCATGATTCGTATAATATTAACATTCGGCTTTAATTTTGAATCCACCACATTAAGTAAAAAGTCCGATTTAAGTAATTTTTTAGCAAATTTATTATCACAAAAATGGTTTTATACGGTGTATATAGTACCTAGTATTGAATCCTAAATATTATCAAAATAACTTTTGCTGCACTGTTGAACAATATGCAACCTAAGCACGCTAAAGTAAGAATTTATTATTTTATATTTTGTTAAACCGAAATAAAATGCAATTGTATGTAATGCATTTTTTCATTTTTTTCGAATATGAATCTGCTGAGTCTAAAAATAATTTATTTTTTGGTGATTTGAAAATTTCAGGATTTCGTTTCCAAGTTAGGAACTGAAATCGATATAAGTAATTGTAGTGATGTCAATTCTGGTAGTGGAAATGCAATTCTAAAAGCAAAGAACACTGGTTTAATCAGGTTTGACAATATATTTAAAAACCACCACTCAGAATTCTAAATTACCTCGGTATACGTATGAGGTTTCGGTTGCATCAAATTTTATTAGCAAATTCAAGCTCTAAATTATTAGCAACAAATTTTAAACTTATCGGGAGTTAGCCCCCACTAGAATTAAGGTGACATTGAGAGGATTTTGAGAGATCAGTAGGGTTCACTAGGTCGAGTTGCATACAATTGGCAAGTATATTCGGAAACTCCAGGTTTTCTTCAAGGGCGCTTGAGCAAGTTTTATTTTATTTTTAATTTTTAGTATACGCAATCATTTTTTGAACAACTATGAAAAATGCATTCATGCGCCCTAGAGAAAAGCACTGGCTTTCGTATGATGTTGTTTTTCCCTACTCTTTTAACAGGCAAAGCAAGGTCCTGGGTACGCGCCCGTTTGGAGGTACCATCTTTTGGGTCTTCTTTGGGCATTTTTGAATTTTATTGAATAACTTTTTGATATTTTTAGTCAATTACTGTTTACGGTATTTATTTTTTTCAACAGTTGAATACAAGCCAATGTTTCATAAAATCAATCATTTTCAATTTTAGGATATGATTAGCAGACGCGTAGCCAGGAATATAAATTGGGGGGTGCACGGCAGGGTTGTTTACAAAATTGATTTCTGGTAGGGCGAAATTCGAGTATGAATCCTTAATAGCACGCTGTAATGGAATTAATTTCATTGAAAACAGACTTCAAATCATCAAATTCGCGCATAGCGCGAAAGTTTTTACGAGTTTTTCAATTTTCTGAGCAAAATTATCTACTATTTTATATATTCTATGGATTCTGGGGGGTGCACGTGCACCCTGTGCACCCCCCTTGGCTACGCGCCTGATGATTAGGATATTTGCTTATATTATGTTAATGATATTTATTGGCGATATTTATTTATCTGTTTGTATTTTATTTACAGAGATTGCAGCGTTCGACTTTACAAATTGGACATACAAACCGTTAATTTATACTCCATTTTCCCCATTGTTAAACTAGATAAACTTGTTATTGCCAGTAGTAATAAAAATAAAATGTCGATTCAAAATTCAATTTCAAATAGAAGAAGTCAATTACCCGGAAACCGAACTCGTGAAGTACAGAAATGTTTTCCATGCTCACATTGCGAAAAATCGTTTAAATGCAAACGTGATTACAAAACTCATGTAAGAGCTCACATAGGAAATAAATCAGTTTACTGTTCTTTTTGTGGAAAAAATTGGAAACGCCAATCTGCTCTAAACGAACATATTCGGAGAGTACACAATCAAGAAAAATCATTCTCTTGCTCCAATTGTGACAAACAGTTTTTTAGTAGGCAACAGTTGACATTACATGTTCGAACGCACACGGGAGAGAAATCTTATAAATGTTCAGTGTGTTCGAAACAATTTGCTCGCCAATATTACCTTAAGCGCCATTCAAGGACACATACTGGAGAAAAACCATATGAATGTAAATTGTGCCCTAAAAAATTTGCATGTTGGTCTAGTATGCATGAGCATGTCTTGAAACACCATATGAAGAGTAAACCTGAGATTTGCTCTTTTTGTAAAAAAAGTTTTGCGACTACGCAAGGCTTAAATCGACACATTAAGACTCATACTGGTGAAAAGCATTACAAGTGTGGCATTTGTTCCGAATGGCTTTCTTCAAGTTCGAGTTTATCACGTCATATAAAAAATATTCACGAAACGTCGTACAATGAAAAATCGTATAAGAAAAAGCCGCACAATGAAAAGTCGTATAATTGTTCAGTGTGCACTAAAATCTATTCCTCATCACTTAATTTGAATATTCACACGAGGACTCACACTGGAGAGAAACCGTACAAATGTACATGGTGTTCAAAATTGTTTCACAGCAAACCCCTTCTCGAAGGCCATAAGCAAACTTTTCATCAAAATCATTTTGAACACAAGTGCAATTTTTGTGATCGAAGATTTCCAATAGAGAAATCACTTAAGCGACACATTGACCGAGAACACTTCGTTGGAGCAAATGAGTTTCGATGTATTTTCTGTGAAACCAAATTTACAACAGTTTCAATCCTAAATGATCACATTCGATCCCACAGGAATGAGAAAGCCCCATATAAATGCTCGCTTTGCGACAAAAGCTTTAAAAAAAAGATCAATAGACGCGATCACATAGCATTGGTTCACGTAAAAGGGAAAAGCCATGTGTGTCACAAGTGCGACAAAACATTTTACGGTACATCTTCTCTACGAGAACACTTACAAACGCACACAACGGAAAAAACTTACACTTGTGCAATGTGTCCAATTCGTTTTAAAAGCAGGGGAGGGCTGCGACATCATTTAAAGAGTCAGCATACAGGAGAGAAAGCTTACAAATGTAATTTCTGTCTGAAACAATTTGTTTCGTACACAGCTCTTGTTCATCACACTGCTGTCCACACAGAAGAAAAGCCGTACAAGTGTTCTAAATGCATGGAAAGGTTTAAGTGGTGTGCCTCTCTACGAGTGCACATGAGGATTCATGCAGACGAAAAACTGTTCAAATGTAACGTTTGTGAACAATTGTTTTTGTCGAAATCAGGTCGAAGCAGGCACCAATTAAGACGTCATAAACAAAAGTGTCATGGTTGTACTAAATGCCTCAATATATTTTGTACATTGGAATACTTATCACTGCACATGCGCACTCATACAGTGGATACAGAGGAAATAGCTTGACAGTCCGATTGGTGCCACAAGCAATTTGCGTTGTCATAGTGTACGTTCCATTACAATCATTTTCGAAGGGTAAAGAATTAAAATGCCAACTATCATAGTGTTCATGCTTGTTCCACAATCCAAAATGCTGTGCAAAACCCTGCGTATTAAGTATCACCTCTAAATCTGATTTTGTAACATTTTTATTCAGGAATCTTATGGGACCGAGTTGCAGTTTCATCGTCTTCAGCAAATCAGAGAGCATAAAACTCGCTTCGTCTATTAAGCCGTAGAATGCCACCAATGATGTAATTTTATTCATTTGGAGTTTTTTCTTTATTAAGTAGCGGATTTCTAAGAATACCAATCACGTCTGTCTGTCCCTCCGTCCGTCTGTCTGTTGTGTAGAAAGAAACCACTGCATTCTCCTAGCATTGCAGTGGTAGTTAGATCGGTACTACAACATACGCTCGCATCGTCGCATCCCAATCACTCGGCACTCTCCACATATACACACTCTCACTCATTCCAACAGAACGCACAAATACACACAACTCACTCGGCATGATAATATTATAGTCTCGGTACTAATACACACTCTCATCGCTCGCGCTCTCTCCTCAATCTCCTCTGCTGCACACAATACATTCTACCATTGCAATTGCATCGCTTCGCGTCCTACACTGCGCACTGTAAATTCAGTATAAAAACTTTCAATGTCGTCCTTAATTTACGGGTCCGTAATTTACGAGTCCGTAATTTACGAGCTCGTAATTTACGGTCCGTAATTTACGAGTCCGTAATTTACGAGCTCGTAATTTACGGGTCCGTAATTTACGAGTCCGTAATTTTTTTTATTAGTGTGTTTTTGTGTGTAAAATGTATAAATATGTGTGTGTAAAATAAATTCATTTTTGCTTTGATTCTCCCCCCATAATTGTGCTTTCTCTTTCACCTCGATGGCGGCTGATGGCCGGTATTTCTTATTTCATCGGCCACGATTTTGAGGTAGGGTCCTGATTTTAGCTTATACTAGTGTGAATTTAACTTTAACAAACGTTTTATATTTTAATGAGTATGTGCAATACATTGAACTAGCATAATGAAAATACATCTTGTTTTTGAAAAAAAAATTCACCACATCTTATTATTTAATTACTTGCAAATAGTATATTCATGTTTTAGAAGTTCAAAGCAATTTTTTAACTCAGTAATGACAATACTACTGTAGACACATTATATATTATTATTTATTGATATATTACCTTTTCCGAGAAACGTGACCCTTTACCGGTTTAATTTTATTGATGATGATGAAGTGCTGTAATGAAAACGTAAAATATATTTGCTACTACTAAGATTTTTGAACCCGTGCGCAGCTCTGCGATGTTCAGTGAAAATGCCGTTTTCTAAAAACGTCTTATTTACCGCTTATGAACGGTTGACATTTCTAGATTAATTTTGGTTTCTATATTTCGTGTATTTAACGTAGAATTTTTTCCAAAACCATATTATATTTATACCATAAAACCAAACAAAGACGACTTTAAAACGAAACAAGGAAAAAATTGTTCAGGGGGTATATATATACTTATAGTTGTATTGTGTTTCTCAATTTTCATATTATGTCCTGTGCGGTAGATCAACTAGAAAGTGCGGAGTACATGTTTACCCATAAATAACTTGATTGATTGTGTTTTACAAATATTTTTTATTTCTCAAGATTTTTAGAGTCTTAGGTAATTAGCCTTCTCTTTGCTATTGCAATGTAAACATTTAGTAATTTTCCGTATTTAATTTTGATTTATTTGTAAATACTAAAACTGGGTATATAATAAATATGATATTATACATGCAAATGAATTGCAAAACTTGATTATATGTACAGTTATTAAATTGTCACACTTTCATTCAAATATCGTCTTGATTAGATTAGTGAATCTATTTTGAAACCTGTGAATAAGCATGTTACGGGATCGAAAAATTGTAATTAGCCTGTCCTTTACCCAACCTACTACATTTGTAGTTTTTCAACTTTGTATTAAAATTAATCCATGTTCCCTTCAACCAGGTAACTTGGGAGTTTTCGTATTTGTCACAAAACTATCTAGTTATCTTCCAAAGTTTCTTTGAAGTCTGTAAACCAAAATTTGAATTTTTTAAAATTCAAAATCTGAAGAAAAATTTTGCCTCCAATGTATTAAGAGCCTGTCTACATTTGTAGAAAGGCCTGTCTACATTTGTAGTCAGGCTCTTAATACATTGGACTACAAATGTAGTTACTAAATTTACATGGGACTACAAATGTAGCTCCGTGGGTATAACACCACAACTCAACTAGTTGGGTAAAGGACGGGTTAGAAAATGTTCGGGTTGGTTTTAATAAGTAAAAGATTTACAAGGATCTGTAAAAACTTTTCCGTTCCCAGCTCTTGTAGACATGTGCATCCCCAGCAAACAAGGAGCCATCATAGAAGCCACAAATGATTATCAAAAGATGATCAGAGTGATCAGAATACAATCACATCAGTCCTTGATGGAGAACTGATCATCATATGATGGCTAGAAAATGGCGGATTCTGGATACCTCATTTAACCATCCGAGACGATGATCATTCTGATATCCGGAGGATATCTTGCGATGATTGTCTCAAATGCCATTTCACTACAGCTGATCGATATGATACAA
>JAQFYB010007617.1:0-10616 GCA_034694085.1 Pogonognathellus longicornis
GTTTCTACGATTAAATTTCTGCTGATTATAACCAAGAAATTCTAAGTTGGCGCAACAAAAATTAATCAGAAATCATGTGCAGAGCAATTTAATCACATTAAGTGCTTAATTTTCTGATTATTTTTTTGAGATTGTATCCCCTTAATATACTATAATAATACAAAAGGTGTTTGTGAAGAATGGTATGTAATGTAGGTATTGCATAGTGGTTTGGTTGTTATGATTTTGTGTATATACACTTAGCGTAGCTGTAGCATGAGTTTTTATTATTAGTAAAGAGAATGTCATGGGATATGATAGGTTGCAGATTGCCTGTGAGTAGGTAGTTTGTAGAAATCTTGTAAATAATGAAGAGCTGATGTTGGTATAATAGTAATAGGTCTGGAAAATGGAGTGAAGTCGTTCATAACGCCTCCCTGCCTCTTTCTTTCTGAATCCCTTGAGCAATTTTTTTCCTCTTTTCTCCGCGGTGATGTGATGAAATTACAAACTACGTAGGTAAAGTCTGTATATACTTCAAGAATTTTATCTTGTGTCTGTGTGTAGTATACTTGAGACAACTTTTTACTGCGAAAAATTCTTCATACACCTTGGCTTGCTTTTATTATATACACTTAATGCAACTTTGAACTGAACCAAAATTGGTAGTAGTTGTACAGTAAGAGTAACTACTACTTACTACAGCAGGTGGGCTACACAGCACACACGTTTTCCCTTAAACCATCAAAAGATTTTTTTACCCGGTAGTGTATGTACTAGTATTACTACTCCCACTAGCACACTACACCCAATCCTGTATACATATTTAATACTTACGCTTACATATAACATGTATAAAAGTGTTTTTGTGTACCTATAATGATTAGAACTATATGGTATTTCTATTACATGGGAAGAGTGGCGGACCTTTATTAAAAACACATCCGTTTTCTATTCACCCATCATATCAACTCAGGAGGATATAATTTGCGTAGTTTGCCTTCAATTTACTTGCCTGTCATCCCACACTACTAAAAAAACCACACAGTGCACCAAAGTACCCATAATTCTTCTTCCTTTTCTTATAAGACTCGACAAGCAACTTAAATGCATACTTTGAAAAGTCTTTTGAAGCCTAAAGGTCTTAAATACATTGTAACATTTCTACATGCATGATATGTCCCTAAATGTATATAATGTTGAGTTGCTATTACTAATCTAAAGTTACTCTACTATTCAATTATCAGCACCCACGCAAATTTTACCTCGTGTCGTCTTCGCCTCCTGTCGTGACAAAGAAAATAACTTGAAAGAGAATAAGCCTTGCGGCTCTGTGGCAATTCGTCATCGCAATGCCAATGTAGCTCACAAATAGTAATGTAATGGTGCATGTAAACGGATATAATGTAATAACCCACGGGCAAGTTTGATGACTATGATTTGACTCATATTATATTATTACAACTACTTGGAACAAAAGAAATAGCTGACAAAATGAAAGAATAAAAGGGGTCAGAGCGGCAGAGGACCACCTATATGGAAATATAATTAGTATTCTCATTGTTAGTTATTACTCCAACATTATAGAAAAACTCAATACCTAATAAATTAGAATTTGATGGACTCATTTATTCAATACCCGCCAACCATAATCTACCAGAAAGATAAAGCTCTCCTCACTCCCTTGTACATACACCTAGTCCTGCGATGTTGTAGCACATGTAAATATATTACACTTTCATCAAACCCAAACTAAACGTTAACGTTACATTTGAATGCGCTCGTTTTTCATTCTGTCTGTAAAAACAACTCGGTTCTGCTGCTGGATGGGTTATTATGAGAGTTTCCGTTATAGAAGAAACGTGTATTATGATATTTAAATTACTTATGGTGTAGTAGGACCTAAGAACTGTTGAGAAGACGGAGTTGGTTGTCTTAAGCATTAATCTATATCCTTTTACATGAATGTGTGTGTGTAATAAATTATATTACTGCTACAATGAAAGAGACAGCGGCTGGGACTGTGAAAGATGTTATCAGCTCCAAGTAATGTCCATTAAGTTCTTATTACTCCAAAGCATAAATCCATTTGAGATGGAGATAAGAAAGATACAGCAAGGAGCTAACCAATGAAACCGTGTGGGGATAGAATAAAACAGGGACGTAGTTCGAATTGCTAATGCTCAGATTAAAAACTACTTTGCTGGAGAAAATTCGTGTGTGTGCGTGTTTTATGAGGGAAGTGTATATTCTTTGCTAAGTGTATCTGTAGGTATTTCGGATTTATTATACGCTCACACTAATATGATTCCTGTGTCTCATGTAGTAAAGGAGCGATCAGATTTAAAAGGAGCAGAACAAATGTTTAAAAATCTCTACGTGCATGCTAGGCATACTGTGATTATTCTGTAAAAACTAAAGGTTCATAATCCTACACGATTCCTTTTATCGGCTGTGCAGTGGTTGTACGGAATTTCATGCTGTGTGCCTCATAAACTCGAAAACCTTGTAATTACTTCAGTCAATACAGTCGGAGACTATTAGAATCATCAGATATCTTGTAGAATTATACACTGAGTCATTTTTCCCATTTAAAGGTATTATTGGTAATTGAGGTGTAACGTAATACGTAAGGGTATATGGGTTATAGCGCATAGCAGTTTTATAGCAGTGTATTAGCTGCAAAGTATACAGTGGGATGGAGATCCATTAGTTTTCGTTGTTTTGTTAGACATAAAATACAACTGGTCACGTTTTCTCTTTTGCTGTAAGATATATTTTGTGTGTTGGGGTAATAGACGGTTGAGTAGTCGTTTCCATTGGTTAAGTTAATAGCATGCTCTTTTAATTATTGCTTCCGTCATAAGAGATACAGTGGAGGTGGACAGTTAGAATCCAGCAATTAGTTCAGCACGGTAATATGTCAGTTTTTACTACAAACTGTTGACTGTTTTCTAACTAACTTTCGTGAGTAATAAAAACAACCATACTTCAAAGAAACTTCCGACATTAGCGCACCGTATCGCAAATTGAAAACTTCCATGCACCTACTCTGTTGTACAACAAAACCAAAAATGTGTAGGCACTTTATGTAATAGGAACATGTAAGCAAGAAAATATTTATTTGGCGAGTATTATCTGTGCAATATGCAATATTAGTGGTAAATGTGTAAAAATTGATATAGGGACCTAGTACATTTTATAATGTCTATAGATTTAGCGTTGTATAGGAGCTACAATATGTACCTTTGTCTTTATACATAGGTATTTGTATACGATAGAAATTTAACGAAGTAGTTGCACACGATTATTCACAGTAATCTGTAAACGGGATCATGAAATGAATCAGTTGAAACTCTATTGCAGACTTAAAAATCATGAACTGCTAAAGCAGCCGTCACAGCGTCAATATTTTTCATTGACGATGACTGTAATGGCCCAAAGCAGAAAATAAAGTGAATATGTTTGTATAAATACAAGGGAGAGTCGAGTTTCTGTTACAGATGTAAAGAGGACCATGCGATAGAAGAAGTATAAACTAAAGTACACAAAGTAAACCAGAGGATGTTTAGATTTTGTATAAAGCTTTGGTTTTCCCCTTTATTTATCCACCCGCGGTCGTGTCGTGATGAAGAATCCCAGTTGATTAATAAAAGGCTGTGGAAATTAGCATATGGAAAGCTCAATTGGAGTATAATATAACCAAATGTACCTCTCTCCACTTCCCCAAAGTAAATATTAACTTGGGATCCTTTATAACTTTTTTGTGTATGTTCACATTTACACTCGCATGCTGAACATCCCTTCCAATCCTCCGTGTCAGCGTTGAGTTGAGATAGCAGACGATTTCCTTACGTAAATATACGAAATGCTTTAAAAAACTGAATAACTTGATCCTAAAGACGACAAATTATTTGAATTCAGGGCAGACGATTGGGATTAAGGCTGAACATCACAGGGGATCATCACTCTGATGATTCTAGGAAAATAAATGGAAGCAAAAATTATTTCCCTGAAGAACAGTGTTGTGTGAGTTGATATTGCTTCATAGTGTCATAAAAATAAATGTATAGAGAACGACTACATTAAACAGAGCGAAATAAGATTCGACTTAAGCCCATCTAAGCCTAAGCCTCTGTTCGGTGGAACTGGCATGAATTGAATGGATCAAATCAAAAAGAATAAATACATAAAAAATGTAATGCACAATCACATGCATGTACACATTCTCACTCTATTCTGTGTCTACTCTACACTACGGCTTAAACTAAAAGTGATGCACCCAGTCTGCCCCTTCTGAATTCAACATGTATTAATGCACTATAACATCATCGCCTTGCTACCCAACCAAACACAACTTATTAAAGTCCAATATTGTACACGAGAAATATGCTTCGAGCAGACCATACTTTCGATTTGTTGTCTCATACTAATCTATGGTTGACATGCGACATGAATTGATTCCCTTAACCACATTTATCTTGCTAATTCATATAAGGCACACACACGTTTTATTAACTCCTCTAACAACAAATTTGACCCAATAATGTTGGCTGGTACATTTGCAGCCGTGTTGTACACAAATAATATTTTTACATGTCTTAATATGTGTATTGACCCTTTCGGATTGAGGGAGGAGAATAATGAATGACATAAAGTAAATAAAATAATTTTAATGCAATAAAATATTATTGATCTATTTAGCCCGTTCATTAGGAATGCAGTCCATGTTAAATGGTTTAAATATTAAATTAGGTAGAGTAGGTAGGTAATAGTACTAGGTACATAGTAGAAATGGAGATATAGTGTAAAAGTTAGAGTTTTTGTTTGTGCATTAGTGATTAGGTAGTATGTGGGTTGTTAGTTATTGTAGGAAGGTAGGTATGTTGTGTTTTTGTTGTGGGTAGATCTGCCAAGCGTTGACTTTCAGTAGCTTTTTATGTTGACATGTTTAGACAGATGGGAAGGAATTATTGCTAACATTATATAAAATATGTCGTTTATGCTATGGGGCTGTAAAGGTTATATAACTGCAATACATTTCGGAATAATGAAGCCTAATACTACAATACATTGTATATTGCTGGGAAGGAGTAAGCAAGAAAGGAAAATCTTATGTCTCAAGTAATGAAACGTAATGCACTTCTGCGTGTATCAAAGACGGCAAGGAGCTTTATTACATCTTTGTCGGCAAAGAAAGAGAGAGAGGAAGCAAACAAGAGCTGAAATAAAATAAAATAGAGCATGAAAGTAAAAGTAAAAATCAGGTTCTTAGTTTGTTATTGCTATGTGCCTTATGCCTTATAACATTACATTACACAGTAAAAGTTTATATCACTCGACATGTACATGGTGAATTACCTTACATATGAATCTGTATCCTGTGTATGTGTATGTATAAGATGAAATGTTTATGTAGAGGGCTACACACTCGGAATACGAAGAAATATAAAAAGTGTGCAGTACAAGTCATCTAAGCTATGCGCGTATATACAAAGCACATGGGATGTTTACTCGTGGTGCTGTGAAGTAAAGTAAAGCAGTGTGTATGAAGAGAAAGCTGTGTATATTTGTAGGAAGAAAGATGAGTGTTTATAAGGATGCGGATTGAGGATGAGGATAAGGATGAATTCAGCTCAACGGACCGAATTCCCATCTATGTCCTGCTCTCTCGTCTCTGGTCTTTCGCTTCGTTTGGTTTTTGGTTTGTCTTGGCTCTGTTTGTCCTCTTGGGCAGATAAGCTCTCCTCGTCCTGTCTAACATACACACACTCTATAGCTATATGCATTTGTGTCTGTTCTGTGTGCACAGCAAGTACTCAGTCAACTATAACGTATAAGTAAGTACCTGATAGCGTACTGTAAAGTGAAGTAAAATAAAGAAGAAATGCCTAAGCTTCTCTTTCTCCTTTGGCTGTTTCTTTGCCTTGGTTGGTGATGAGGCGATGCTTTGCTTTTGCTTGCTTTGCTGTCTCCTATCCTTGCCTTCCTTCCACTCTCCCACTCTTTCTCTCTCTCTGTTCTGTGTGTATTATGTATTTTCCCAAAGTTGTCTCAATGGATTACATTACATTACAAACTACCAACTCAACTCGACCCAAGAGCAAAAAGGAAGGCTAAAGTCAACGCTAAAGTACACACTGCAAATATAATATACATATAGAACACAGCTAAGCTACCTATAATATATTTATATTAGATATACTGCAGATGTGTCTGTAGTCTGTGTGCACTAAGCCCACTCTTAGAACTGCGGTATGCTTACTTAGATATACATAAGAAGATGTAGCACACATAAATAGAAACTACTATAGCAGAAAGAAGGTATTCGAGTGAGAAGTTAGTATATGGCATTGTATTTGAATGAATGGTCGTGGCTTCTGTAAGTAAACTCGGTGTGTACATTGTAGGTTGTACGTAGGATAGTAAGTATTAGTGTGGAGAATATGAAGGGAGCTATAAGGTGAAGCTAAATAAAGTAAAGTAACATGTCTGTGTGGATAGAGAATGGAGAGGAAAGAGAATCTGTTGGTAATACTTGGTATTAGTATAGAACAGGAGCAGTTTTGTAGACACATCCTCTCTAGTCACAAGTTGTAAGCTGTAACGTAAGTGGAAGCGAGAGAGAAAGTTTTTATTGAGGTTTTCCTTCTTGCCTCAGTCTTGAATGTTTGTCTTGTGGGTTGACATGACATAGCTCCCGGTTTATCCGCTGTCTTGTCCTTCTGCTTTTTTGCGATACCGTACCAAATGAACTCAAGTCGAGTCCATGTCTATGGCTACAAAACACAACCACACCATACCAGACCTCTCTATTTATTTGAACTAGCAGCCAAACTAAACTTATGTGTACACATAAGTTTAGTTTCACTGCTAATATAATACTATATACGTACATTTACAGCTGCTAGAGACGGCCAAATCCTATGTATTTTAGAACCAAACCGAAACCAAAAAATTTGAAACCGAAACCGAAATCATATAAAAATTTTGAACCGAACCGAAAAAGAAACAAAAAAGAAACCATATAAAAATTATCAATTTTAGCTTAGTTTTTCCTTAGTAAGTACGCCAATACTGCATTGTCGTGAAGAAGTTATACAAAAACAAGGTCTCACTAGTAGAGAGGCAGTTCCAATAGCTATACAAAGGGTTTGTAGACGAATCAGCCTTAATTTTTGCAACCAAAACCGAAACCGAACCGAAACCGAATCAGTAGAAACCGAACCGAAACCGAATTTACAAAAAAGCAAAAACCGAAAACCCGTTCGGTTTCGGTTTTGACGTCTCTAATAGCTACATAGTTAGGTACAAGCTTCCATACTTTTGTGCGTATTTATATACGCGATAGCGTCGAGCGTTTTTACAATTTACACAGCCAACTCTATTTTGCAATTCGAAAATTATTATTATTCGTACTTACCTAAACATAGTTTAGTAGGTCATACCATAATCCGTAATTGAACTTACAACAAATGACATGTTGGGTAAAAATTATATACACACTATGGTTTTCAATGACTGGCAAACGAAGAAATAGCCAGCTCTGCTTTAAACGGTTTAAACTGATTGTAGTACAGTAAAACGGTATAATTGCAATTAAGTTACAATAAATGCTTTTAAAGTAGCCAGATAATTTTTTAGAACGTGTGTGATACGATTTTTTGCTGTGTTTACATTGGTTGGGTAAAAATAGGATTAAGTTGAGTTTTTCTAAGAATTTAAGTAACACAGCAATATTGTGAATGTTTTGTACTTTGGGAGAAAGATGTTAAGACAACAAATGGTGTTAATAGAATGTTTTGAGATATTTATGGTTAAAATAAGAAATCAGGAATATGCTAATTGCAGTATTGATAGTTTAGCTTCTACCTTATCAAGCAGCTTATCTTTCAGACACTTTTATGTAGGCACCTTAACTTAGTGTGTACTATAGAAATGTTTCTGACTACAGATCTTTGTAGCCATTGACTGACTGACAATTTCTGTTGGGGAATTGAGTGTTTCTCTAAGTTTTTTGTTGAAGTTTAAAGAGTTGCCAATGTTTTTCTTGGCCACTGTTTTATTTTCCTCATTTCTATTTGTACTACACACCCATTTACTATATACTAGAGGCATCTTGTTTATTTTTATTTTCTTTAACACTTATAAATGACTAGTTAGACAAAAACGAATTGCTGTCTTTAGAAATGGATAGGGACTGCGTTGAATTTACAAGCTATTTTTACGACTCTTATTGAGGTTATTTAAATGATCCTCTGATTAAATGAAACTATAGAGCTTTGCAAGTCTCCCAACGACTCTTTAGTCTTTACAGACTCCGAGTGTTTGTTTTCTTAGAATAAACAATCGAAACAAAGTCTAATGGCTGTTCTTCCCTTTTTCAGTGCGCTCACTGGGAATGCTCCATTTTATATCCACTTCACTTCTTACGAAATTCAAATTAGACAATCCGATTCTTTAATTTGAAGGTATTTTGGTATGATGGATGGGTGAAGTACATCCAAGTTTGTCTTCTTGAGTACATCTAAGTATTACTAATAGGTATAGGTAGGCAGTTGAAGGAATGAAGAAAAATAGGTTTTATAAAATAAGCATTTTTTCATTATAGATACATTATACATATATTTAATATTTATACGTTTTCTTTATTTCACACTTTCGTCATTTTGTATCACACTATGCTTATAATTATGAGATTTCAAGATGAATGCGTGGTACTATAAACTGAACAAGAAAATATCATCTAAATAAAAATGAATACACCTCTACATTACAAATATAATAGTATTTGTACATCGTGTATTTACAATCATAATTTAATAGGGTATGTAATTAATCTTTGTCTAATCGCTGCTTTAGAAAATTGGAGATAACTTTTTCAGAATAATTAATGGAACATTTGTTAAATTAAAGTTGTAGTAAATTATATATTTGTAGCTACTTTAGTAGTTAATCGCCCTTTTTATCTAGAGAGCAATTAAAAGATGCAGATGTAGCAAATGCGCTTCCATACTATCTATGAAACAGGTTCAATAAGTTCACATTAACACATGCAGCAAATAACCATCTATTTGTTATGTTTGTTACACAATTGGTTTAGTACTTTCATGAGCAGAGGGTTGAAGTGAGATTAATCAGCAAGATAATAATATTATTATATGGATAGATCCTGTCAGAAAATACATAAACTGACAAGGAGTTTAAATCATAAAATAGTTTCCATTCATTTGACATTAGTCTTTTGAAAATGTTAGATTATTAATACAATTGTTTGAATCTGTAAGAAGTTGTAAGCTTAACTGATGCATTGTATTGACGTAAAATTTACATTGTATACAAATGGTGGAAATCGTGATGACGATCTTCACAGTCATCTCATCATTGAGCTCAACTCATCTTCCCCCATGCATTCAGTGTATTATATCTCAATTTCAATGGCATTATTATTATTTTCGTTTAAAACAGGGAGCGATGACGAGGATTGAAGCTGGGAATGGAATTACTATGTGTGTACGAGTGAGTGCATAAAGTAGAAGATGATTAGATAACGATTGGAAGGGTGTGTGTCGTGTGAGGAAGGAAGGAGAGTGTATTGTGAATAATACAGGTCCAGAGAGTTGTTGTTGCACTCGAATGATGAGGATGAGATATGATGAGATGATGCAGGAAGAAATGGAGGCAGTTGTTGGAAAAGCGTTTTGGAGAGGGGGAGAGTCGAGAGTTGATTTCCAATCTCATTTTGTTGTGTAATGTAATGCTTTTCGAGGCGTTCCATTCATTCTTATTCGGTGTTTTAGTGTTGAAGTGACTATGACTATATGAGCACTGAATATGACATTGACATTGACAGCTTCGTTCGACTAAAGTGATAAGTGGCAAGTAAGCTACGGCATGCCTTTACTATTTCTATAGATACATCCACGTGTATGAAGTCTACACTTTTACACAGTATTGAATATTTACTGTAGTTTGGTGTGTGACTATATAATACGTACGAAAAGTAGTTTCACTTTTTTAGTTGCTGTCGTGGTATCTTGAACAAGAAAATGCCAAAGATGGATAAAAATATATAGCTAGCAGAAAAGTTTTGTAATGCCGAGAGGGGAATTGAGGGTGAGAAAGAAAATAAGAGAACGAGAAAGAGATGAGCGGCAGTTGCTGAAAAGTACACAGGAAAAACTAAACGCACACAAATAACACTCATGTTCCACCCTTCCTACGCTATTTTCGAATTTTTATTTTCTTTACTGCAATGTGTTTGTTTGTAGTAGCTATCTGTATATACGACATGATTTGCTATGGATTCCATAATATTGTAAGCTTTAGCTTTGTGAGCGTAATTCAGGCAGATGAATCTATATGTAGCTATACATACATAATTACAATACTACAATGTGCAGTTATAGATTTAAGAAATTCTTACTTTTTTCATTTATTGCTTTATAAGTTCAAGTATTCGTATTAGAGTCAGTGTATTAGGTAGAAATGGTATAAGTAAATATTGCTTTGGTTTTTTAATTAAAACTTTGTAGACTACATTTGATTTGAGGGGTCTTGTTTGATTTGATTTGATTTGATGACTTTATTTGCTTGATAACACATCGACAGCTCTAGGCTGATATCTCTCAGGTATC
>JAQFYB010007618.1:0-10615 GCA_034694085.1 Pogonognathellus longicornis
GTACTATCGTATTATTTCGTATTCTATAATGTGGAATTGCAGATTGGCGTTGCGCTGAATTTTTAAAAATACTTCTTGAATGTCGAATTTAATGAAATTCGTACACTAGATAGATTTTTTTATGCTTTATTTGATTTTGCAAAAAAATCGAAAAAAAAGTTTACACCGCGAAGTGCTAGTTTATATATCTGGGACACATATAGATATCTACTGTAATATTGCCGACAAAGTATGATGTTATTAATACAATATTAAATTTAAGTGCATAAAATTTTGCAGATCGTACAATTTTATGAGTAGAAGAATCTCTTCTTCAAGAAAATACAAGTATTAGCTACATCAGCAGGTCAATTCACTCCAATTCTGAATAGAAGGATTTTGGTTTAATCCGACAGTGTACTAGTAGAAAATCCTAAAAGTGCCTAACAAAACATTACACTATGTAATAACGCGAAAGTATGCTTAAAAGTTCACATTTTATTAGTATAGCCCATATAAGAGCTATACTGTGTCTGTACACTGCAACAGAATCACAGGAGATAAAGCAGGATGCCATAAAATCCTATCACATCTTATTACTATACAAAGTTTACAACATTGGACCGCAAATTCAGTTCATATTTATGTAAAATGATGATGGCTAGTAACACAGTTCCACTCCTATTGTTGTTAAGATTGTAGATTTAGGATGACCTAGGGGATAGACAAGTCAGACTATCTCTTCCCGTCTCTAATGTTACTACTCCCATACTATAATACAGTTTACAATCCAGGGGAAATTGCTAAGACATTTTTGCAAAAAACGAGGCTGACTTGTGACTTGTAACCCAGCTACTACTACCATATCCTTTGAAAGTGTACAATGACTTTAAAGTAGTAGTTTGTATGAATCCACCGAAAGAATTCCCAAAATCAACAAGATTCTGCTGAAAGAGTAGATATAACAAACAACATTATCTTTGCACAAAACTGTGTCTACGGGTTTTATTGTTATCCTAAGGCAAAATGCAGCATCAGTATCGCAATATGAGAATTTCCTGTTAAAAGTAAACCAGGATATACAAGACATGTACATGTAACACCACAACACAGCATAAAATGTACAACCGAAGAACTCAACCCCCACATTCATATTTATGTCAATGTTGTTTTCGCAATCTCAACCAACACTATGTTGACTCACAGTAATTCGGTAGCAACTGAAATTGTTTGCATAATGCGATAACCAACGGTTTTCTTACATCTCTCTTTCTTCACACTATACTAGCCAGAAAATAACTCAGCTTTGACTCACGAGTAAATTTATACGCTTCTTGAACTTAAACTCAATGTAACTGTTGTGTAGTAGCCGTAGTACCATGCATATACACTTCGCACAATTTACTACGAATCATAAATATATTTTTATTACTCCCTAGGTCTCATAATAGAATTAATATACAAAAACCAACACACAATGTCTTTATTAAGAATCAATGCTACTGTATACAATGCGTAACTGTTCCGCATGACTAAATTTGAATGAACATACAACAGAAATAAATGCTTTTTTATAATAGTAATTTAATAACTTAATATGCAAATGCATCTTTCTTTGATTACCAACACTTACAAAGTGTATGCTATTGAATATTGTTATTAGTAGGACGACTGAGCAGATACTACAAGGTACCTCATACTATCCATAGATAGGTACTACAAATACTACATTGTAGATTACTTCTACATGCAGCTATAACTGATAAAACGAGCATAGACAACATAAAAAGAATTTTATGATAAAGTAGTCCATGCGTGCTCCTTGACTTTACGAAGTGTTTTGAGTTATAAGAGGTTTATGTCTTTTCCAACTTGAATTTTAATTCAACTAACAGGGTTTTCGCCCACGCACGCATTCACTGAAGTACAGAGTCATTGTAGCTCGCTTGTAAAAGACTGGGGCAAGATGTTCATAGCAGATAGACAACATTTAAGCACAACTCCACCAATGAGTTCTTCGCAACAAGGTGAATTTACATGTTCAATCTCATGACACAACTCTGCTTACAGTAACTTTAGTTGAGAGAGGCAGTTTCTAAGCATCATTAACGTACATGTGGCGAAATCCTTAGCAAAACCAAAAGCTAATGTCCTTAATGAATCTTTGCCTTTATACTTCTTTTCATGCCCCTCTCAATAATATCTACGCAAATACTCGACTAACGTCTACATGAACGCTAAAAGGATTTCATTCAGTTTTGTAAACACTTTTGACTAGGTTAGGTATATTATAGGTACTGTTATGTTATAGTATGCACATGTAAAACAGTTATCTCTCTGTAGGTTTAATGCTTAAGGCCACGGGGTGAGTAGGGCTCAGATAAAGTAGGTGCCCAAATAAAATAGTCTAGCATTATAAATCCAAGAAACCATATCTGCCAGCCATAAGTATGTGACTGTAATACACGACCCATTGTTTTACGACCTATTTAATAAAGTGCATTTATAAGTATTTTAATTTATTGGCAAGTAATGCCACTAAAATCACAATTGTTAAGTAGCATCAGTACATTTAGCAGACTATTTAAACAATAATGCAATATCAATATACTTTGTAATTCTGAATAAAAATATTTTGCAACTAATGACAGTAAAAGTTAAGACACACATTAAGAATGCATGTAACAATTTTATTGTTATTTTACCCTTTACCTTGAGCAGTGCATTGTAAGAGGTGTGTCTCACATATTAAACATTTCACTCTATAACACTTAACATTATATGTACCTACATAATCATTTGCGTGTCTACAAACCACACAAATATTACATTTACATTTAGAGCGAGTACATAATATAATATAAGAAATGTGGTACTAAATGCACAATTTTCAACGAGAATGAATATAGCACCTAGGCATGTGATAGACTGACACATATTTTTTAATAGTAATCATGCATACCATGTTCCCTAACTACACAAACAGTAGGGTAATATAACGGTATATAGCGTACCTAATATGCATTGCTTAAAAATGTATCCCTACATAGCATACAGGATAATCATTAACATAAAATTACGTAACACAACGATGATGGTAAACTGTACAGACAGATTATTATTCAAGAATAATTACCTATATTCCATCTTTGCCACGTGCAGACACACTAGACAGCAATAACTAGACATTTAAGAGAGAGAGGAACTATAATTAAGGCTTGCACAATAATTTGAACGTACATAAGAAAGGAAAGACAATCAAAAAGCATTACTTTTGACGGCTCTCTCAGCACGACCGCTAAATACCTTTTTTGCATCCTTTTTTTATTGTTTGTTAGAAAATTCAAGACAACAACATGAATTAAGTTGTGTTGTGCTATTAACTAAAGAGTAATGTGGTATACATTGCTCTTTAACATGCAAGTTAAGCATAAATACTCCTAAAACAAAGAGTTGTAAATTTTGAACGGGATATTATTTGACTATCGCATCAGTCTCTTAATGTTAGTACTAGAACTCTAGAACACCAAAACCAAAATATTTGCAGAATGCTTGGTACGCATAAACTTACAGAGGAAACATCACACTATAACACATTCTACTTTTTCTTAAGTATAATCCACTTCTTATTCTTAAGGTATTATCATGGTGTGTATAGTATAATGTAATCGCATGAATTTATTCAGCCGAGTCAGATTAGATAGTTATAATGTCTCTGTGCATATCCTGTGGCCTAATGCCAATACAATAGAACATAACCTTGTTTTACGCACACCTGATATGGTGTTCGCATTCCCCAAGTAATGTACCACAACACTTCATTGCATTGTAAACAACAATAATATTTATTTTACTTGTTAAAAAATATTGTTCACAAAAACACTTGGTATAATAGTCAATAATTAGATTTTATTTTACGAAAGTACCTACCTGAGTATGTACAGTTGTTTATGTAACTGTCTTGACGTAACAAATGTAGACAAGCGTATATAAGCAGAATGAGAATTATGTGCATATTCAAAACTACTAACAATACGTTTCGCCAACTCAAAAAAATCCTACTCGTTTCATAATAATTTATTATTCATTGATCCTTCACCATGCATCTACATCAACCTGAACTACCCAAAGCTAAAATGCCATCCATGTACTGAAACAGCAACGTATCTGTTTAGCTTACTTAACCAAGTCCTCCTACCTTACCTGACTTGCCTAGGAATAAATAATGGACAATTCTGTTACATTTTTAACACTACTATATTAGACTACAAAGAATTCTACTGTAATACACACACTGAATTTTTCAGCTTAATGTCGATGCATTAAATATACATACAGCACTCCTTAATAAGACAGGTGGAAAGAATAACATTGTAGTGGTATTTCTTTATGTCTCTTTACAATATTTATTTGTAAGTGTATCAAATACATCTTAGGACTATACATACATTTACACATGTATATGTGTTCATAGCTAATAATACCAAAAACTTATTTTGTCTGTCCATGTTGTACTTTGTTATGCATATAGTCTAAATAGGTAGCTCCGTTCTCACAGTTTTAGGCCAAGGAGAGTGAAGGAAGAGACAAGACAAGACAAAGTATCGTTAGTTTATATCGTAGTAGTTATAAAAAGAAATTGTAGTAACTAAACTGCCCTAACACAAATTCAGCACACATTCAGACACGACAGACTGTTACCTTTTACATTACAGCGTCTTGCTGTATCTGTATGGTCGACGCATAATGCTAATAATAGATTTCACTGCAGATCCTACATCATTATTAAATGATGACTATATTCTACATTCATGTACAATCATGAAACTGAATTCGTTCATAATGTAGATAAATGCTATAGTTAATAAATGCACCATTTCAGCTATATATCAACATTTTTGAAGGATTATTATTGTGCATAGTGTAGTTGGTATGTAGTGGTGTAGTATCATTAAGATATTATAAAGAAACAGAGGGAGAGGCACGTATGTCTCGTTCTTATTAATACCCTACACATACACATATTGCTTGTTAATAGCATCTGATACTGATACACATGCAACAGTTCATTCACAATTTTTATAAATTATGTTATACTGTGTCACGCAGAAAAATAATATGGTAATGGAGTGTCAATGGAGTAATAATAAATCATAAGAAATGCAATTCCGCCTACACCTTGTATGTTAGACTCGATACTTTAAAACACCCAATCAACCAACAGAAACAAATCTTCCAATCAATTTATATTACATGGTCAATACAAGGCTGTGTATGGTTATGCATATGAATTACACAATTTAATCTACAGCCTCATTAATACTGTAAATGTAATTCAGCTAGAAATAACACAGGGAAGTAAAAACTTACTCAATTCAAAAAAGTAAATCATGGGATTTGTAATGTACAAGAAATTGGTATACCTACGTAAGTACATGTGAATACAAAAGTATGTATTTGTACTATACATATCATATGGATTAGTATATACACGCATACACATTTATTATGTAGTAACAATGTAAAATTCTCTCAAGTTACGGTATTTTTACACTGTCAAATAATGAAGTGCAAAAGTAGAGTAAAAAATTTATTAAAACCTTGCTATTTACATTTTGCCATTAGTCTGCAAGTACAAACCGATGAGTGTAAATCAAAACTGAGTGAGAGCATTGAAATGAGCAGAAAAGATCATGACAATTGACATATGTTTTGCCTATTGCAAAATCAAAGTTCATTCATCTGAGATGCTATATTTTGCATTGCTTTTACGATGCATCAACCTCAGTGATATCCTACCTCATACATCCTATTCTACTATGCGGGAAGCAGATCTACATCGTTTCGCTTCACACAATAACAGCTTTGTATCATCGTAAAACCATCTGCGTGTGTCCGTTAAGATTTGTATGACTTATTTTTCTTGTATAACTATGAGGTACCGTAGCCCGTTTGACAGGAAGCCAGGACATGTGCCAATATTCCAATTTGAATACGAATATTAAATGAATTCAGGGAATTCCATTTGCATAGAACACTCAAATCTCTGATTCTTATAAGTATAATATTATACACATACAGCTTACGTATGTAGATACGGTATGTATGCATGATCGTTTATTCACAAGTTGAACTCACAGAAATCTAAAATATACTCATCTTTGCTGTGCTGCCGGAATATTTTTACATCACTGATAGTGGTAGAGGTTTGAAATTTATTCTATTCAGTGCTAGTTAACACCATGCTAATATTATCATGCTTTATGGAACAGATAAACGACAGAATTCACTCATGAATGCTAGAACGAGATCTACTCTGGCATTCCCTCTAATTACTTGATGTCAGTCCATCATCAAAAATAATGTACTCGCTCACACAAAACTCCATGAAATTGCAGCACCTACATACTACATAGTGTAACACAAAGGATTATTTAAGTCTACCATTCTATATAACAATTGTAAAAGAAGTGGTTGTTATAAGAAGTGGATGTACAAATGACGAAACACACGTGTGGAAGTCATATGAAACGTGCCTGAGTTTCGACACACGTTTTTGTGGAAAAATCCCCGCTCACCGGGTGGTAATCATTTTGTTGGCACCGGAAATCGTTTCAATTAAGAAAGGAGCAAAGAGGATTGTGTGCCAAAACGAATTTTCCGTCCTCTTTACACATCTTCCTTGTAGAAAAAACTAGCTCAACAATCATTGCACATCATTCTAACTACCATCAAATAAAAAATTGGGATTATATAGTGGTAGTAATCACCTATAAAAAACTAATCCACCCGGGTGGAATTCATGAGTGAGGTATGGCTTATGGTAGGTATATACATAAGTATGAGTTTGAAGTAAAAAGTGTGTTCCTGTCCCTAACAAGCTCATGTCAACCAGTCATCTGGAAGAATAGTTATAATCCAATAGGTATGTGGGATTTGCAAGTAGGTGAAGTTCTACAACTTCTGCGTCTACATAAAATAACATTGTACACACAGGATTACTTTATCAAAAGTCAGCATAAGCAACAACAAGAAAGCAAACTGAAATGAAACAGAGAACGAGTAACACACGCGTCTCTGTGCGAGAAAGAAAACGATGAAACTACGCCCTGAGAAAAGTAGGACATTGGAGCCATCGCAAATTCTATGAACAGCTCTACTGCTAAAACAGAAATACCAAACAGACTTACAAAAACTCTCCATCAAAGCTCACTACAGAATACTACAAGAACTATTCCTCTCCAAATGTGCCACTTTGTTTGTTTCTCTTGTTGTAGTGTTACATAAAATAGCTAAACTAAAATTCATACAGGAAACAACAATTCTTTCCAATGTGTCCGAACAATACACACTCAGCGAGTAACGGAACAGATGCCTCGAACAAACAAATATGATGTACAGCTCGGCTATCCTATGTAACAAGGTGGGAGATTCATCAAATATCCATTTCTGGATTCATTACTTCACTACACGCAAAACCCAGAAATACAACACGATTCTATTTCCAGAGATTCTTTACATCGCATCATATATGCCTATTTAGTTTGGTTTGTTTTCTTTCGGCCAGAGATACACAATATGTTTTACTTTCATGTGGTTGATGGAATACAATATTTAACACGACAAGAGCCTGCAGTATCAATGTAATTATAATATGTTCAAGCATACACTCAAATAAATGTAATCTAATCATCCGTTCTTTGGAAAACTTTTCATTCCAAAGTGCAAACTTATTATTATTTCTGTGAAATGTAACCTCTAACAGGCTATCAAATGTCTTTCCATTACGATCAAACAAAATTCTAGGTAGGAAATCTGAATCAAAATCTGAATATCAAATTACAACCGAGTTAAATATGTTCAAGAAATCTGCGCTTCAGGTTCAATTCAGGGAAAAGCACTTTTACTGCAATTATATGTACGTACTCTAACAGTGGTAATTTAAATGGAAAATAATCTTTTGTACTATTGTTCACAGAAATCACAAGGAGACACCCAATCCCACTCTTCCTACCTCAACTTACTCTAAAAGCCCTGCATATGCAATGGAATAATTAAATTACACACAGCTACATACAAGCACCGTGTATCTATCTGATGATTTTGACTGTGTAAGCTTGTAGCATCCGTTCAATGTATTTAAGCAATACTTACTCTGATTGGATGAAACATGACGTAGGTACCTATAGGTATAATTTGTTGCGTGTATAAAAATTACATGTTCATGCTTGCGTAAAAATTGTGGAACTGAATTCCATGTTCCAATATTGATATTGACTTACGTCAAAGTAATTACAAAAAGCAAAGGAGAAAGCATTATCTACCATGACGTATAGTAAATCAACGCATTTACAGAAATTTTCCATCAGACAGAGAGAGAGAGTTATACAGAGGTAACGAAAGAAGCCCATCAATTTATATAAGCATTTACTCTCACGTAAATACATCAGCCTATATCACGTGCACACAGATAGAAAGCAGATAGTTAATAGTGCATTACTCTGATGAGTACCTAAAGTGTGTTTCTGCTGTGCAATTTAATCATCATCTCCTGTCGTATCTACATCTGCAGAAAAAGTGAAGAAAGAAATTGGATGTGAATGATACACTGGCCATGGCAGTGTTTCAATGTGCCACGAGTGCTGAAAGGTCACCTTTTATTCACATCAGCTTCGTAACGCTAAAAAGATAAAGCATGGCAAAGTCCTCAATAATAACAATAAGTACCTAAAGTACTCTCCTGCTCCCACTCAACTGAAAATGATTACTACAGCTATATCATACCCTTTAAACAGATACAATCCAGATAACCTCTATATGTTTTTGTGTAGTATGTCTTATACAGATAGCTATAACACGTATGCTTTGTAAGAAATAAGCTAATTTTAACAATGATGGTATCGTATAACAATGTTATACCTTGAAATATAAGGAAAGAGAACTTCTATGGAGAAAAGCATTATGTTGAATAGGCAAGAAGAAAGTGGTAGTGGTGATGATAAGTTGAATTTTTGCATTGTTCACGTTCGTATGGATTCAAGTAGCATTTCCTATACGAAACCATACAATTTGGCTAAAATGATGATACGAGCGGAAAAAGTGTAGCACACACAACACTGTAAAAACCAACCAGGAAATCCTTCGTCGTATACATGTATGCTGTACTCAAACTGTAATTCCTGCTTGTCAAAGTGAAAGAGTGGGTTCACTACGTTGTAAGGGTAGAATACGTGTGGCGTGCGTGTAGCAGTGTGAACAGACATGGAAGACAGAGAAAAGGGTGTAAAGATGAAAGAAGCATGTCCTTGCCTTTTCCTTTCCTTGACTTTCTTTCTTACCAAAAAGTGGAAAATGGTAAAAAAAATTCTAGCGTAGTATCAGTGTGTTTTGTTGCATAGAGCATGTAGCACTAGCTCTTTTGACAATTACCCCTATAGCGATTGCACAGATACGCGAGTACTTGCAGTTCTTTTGCCACACCAACACCAATGCCGAGTTTTACTTTTCTCTCGGCTGTTTCATTTTAGTAGTATTGTATTTGCCTTTTGCCTTCTTAACTTCGACTGGGTGTGTTGTAGCAATATCCTACGAGAATAAATATCTAGAAAGACACTACCAATATATTGTGTGTATCATTTACCTAGGTTCATGCTATTACTCGTATGTGGTTCATAATATGAAATATAAAACTATGCTCGTCTTTTTTTGTTTGCTTCTTTAGAGATAGGCTGTCGCAATAAATGAAAGAAAGAGATATTTCTCGCCGCAGAAAAAAGACAGGGAAAAATAGAAAACCGGTTTTAGTTGGAGTAACCCTTAAAAGCAAACGGACCCAGCCAAACCAAACCTTGTATTGAGAAAGTATGTAATGTACAGTCTGTTTGTGGTAAAGAATAAAGAGTAGTATCGTGTGAGTGTGTCGATCGTACATATAAGGCTGTTGCTATGTATTCATGGGTAAATCCGCTCCATTTCCTATCTTGATCTACCCGGATCCGAGTAAATGGAAAACCCAAGTATACACCGAGTTAGTCAACACCCCACGACATCACACAATACAACACATTATACTCTTACTATTGCACAGAAATGTGAGCGTGTAATAAAATCAAATCAAAATGAAACCTACTAAAGTCTTCTAGTATGGAGAGATGGTCGCTCGTAGTGAAGACGAAACCCAGAATAGTCGTTCGTCTTTCAGACGCTTTCAATTCCATAATGCACAAAATGCGTCTCGGGTGTAGCATTTGTAAGTGCACAGAAGAATGAATTCTGTTTGCCTTTGCTTGTGACTGTCTGTGATTCTAGCTTCAAGTCTTTAAAGTGAAATCCTTTCAAAAACTCGGTAGATTCATTAAGTGAATGAGGAATGAGGGAGTTTCCTATTAATAAACATTCAGTCTCTCTCAACGCTTGTTATTTGCACCGAAAAGTAAATAAGCTCAAAAGGATATGATGAAATAATCAGAGTGCCTTTTGGTAATGAAAAGTGACGCTTTGATTAGAGTTTGTTAGTAGTTGGGACTTGGGACTCGAGTCTTTAAAAGAATTACAAATCAAATAAACTATTACAAATAGATGTAATAAAGTAGCGACAAGATGCTATTTCTAACAAAAATCTGACGAAAAAATTATA
>JAQFYB010007619.1:0-10615 GCA_034694085.1 Pogonognathellus longicornis
AAATCTGACAACTCGTTTTCTCATATCATAAAAATCTGACAACTCGTTTTCTCATATCATAAAAATCTGACAACTCCATATAAAAGTATAGGAAGTTGTCAGATTTTTATGATATGAGAAATCGAGTTGTCAGATTTTATGATTAAGGCAACGATATTTAATATGTCATTTGAGAATATAAATTTTGTGTATTTTTAAGAAAACGAACATTGTGTAATATTCAGGATTCGGCGTGAGGAGCGATCACAATTTTAGCTCTCCTACCTTTTGTGTGTAAACTAAAAATTTCGCCGAATTTTTAAAAACACTTTCCATAGATTTAAAATTTTAATTTTATTTTTAGTAAGTCGTAAATTTTCTGCTATTTTTTATAGTAACAAAAAGCTAATATCACTCAATGTACCATTTCATAAACACACACACAATTAGTAGTATTAACTCCAATGCATACAACAAATTACAATAAACGACTAGGTTTAATATTTAAAGACTAAAATTTAGAATAGCTTAAGTTGAATACATAGATACATACATAATATGTACATATCATATTATAAGTAATGCAGCAAACCCAAGTGGTTATTATGCTACAAACAGTTACTTCACTTCGTCGAAAAAAATATTTCTCTTGCGTTAGGTTTTATATACATTGAATTTTAAAAATTCAGTATCAGTCATTCAGTCAGGCGATCATTGACTAAGCCACAGCGCTAACCGTGTTATATATGCATTTCTTATAGGACTCATTTATTCCCAAATCGTTTGATCTCTTTAGTTAGGGGTTCGAACATATTTATTTATTACTCGATACTCGACTAACTATGCGTTGAAAAAAACGTATACATATGCTAGATATCAATATGTAGGTGATGAATAGTTGCTAATTTATTATTTCAAAAAAATAATGCGACAACCTTTCCCCCAATGTTATCAGACTAGTTGTTAATATGCAATATAATATTATTAAGAAGATAGGATAATAAATTTTATATTTTATGAGCAATTAAAGTAGTACCACGGATTTGTATTGAGATCAAAGACCAGAGACATAGTATTGCATAAAAACAAATTCACAAGAAAAAATATTGGACAATCAATTTATAAAACAACCTCTAGGAATCATAAATTTGAATAGAAATTATATACTTTCTTAGTCATTGTAATGCAACATTAAATAAAATGTAAAGTACTTAGTTAAACATTCCTTAAATAGCGTACATTTAATTAATATATATGATGATGACCTTAGTAACTCCTTAAATTGTGAAGATGTATAAACCATGTCTAATTGTAAGTAGGAAAGATGATGCTCTACTCATTTCGGTAACAATATAATAATTGCATGCACAATAAAACTACAATTTCATTAAATATCTGAAATCAAATACATTTAAAGTCATGCAACTAATATGAAATCAAGAGCGATTTATTTTATCCCCAAAAACAAGATTTGTAAAAGTGATACCATTTACACTTTGATGACATCTTTGTACTTACAGCATTACTAACATTGATATCATTCTGACAGCCTTTTGTCTGGTGTAGTTTTCCATAAGAGTTGCTTCTTAGAATATTATTGCAACCATTCAGAGTCAAATCATCTTCAACGCTGTTAGATTGAATTTGGCCGCCATCTGAGTCGATTGTGACGCTTCCCTCCACACTCGTCGACTGAAGAGTACCCCGGGGACAATTGAAATGAACGTTGCCCTTTATTGAAAGGGATTTGAGAGTCACCTGTTGACCTGATGCTTTTACGTTGCCTTTGAGCACTATGCCTTGGATTGTGACATGGTTGGCAGAAACTGTAATAGGTGTTGAGCCAATGATTACTGTGTCTTTATTCTTCCCGCTTTTCCCAGAGAGAATAATACCGTCACGGCCAACTGTATAGTCCCCTTTGTAGTTATGTGGCTCCAGAACAATTTCATCACCTGGATAAGCACTACCCAGTGCAGAGGACAATTCACTTGATGAAGACACGCTATGGACACGCATTTCAACAGTCGGGAAAGCAATGCACATGCACAGTAGCATGATGAGAAATATCGACTTCATATTGCCCACAGTCTACAAATAAAAATCAATCGGATTAAATCATGAACTTTTGGGATTTCAATTTTATCATTTTGTGTTATTTAAACACCTTTTTTGTAGTTATTGCTATAATTTTGATTTTATAGAGCATTATTTCTACATTATATTTTATTAGTTTGATTAATTTATTAGAAAAAGTAAAATTATTTATCATTTTTACCGATGCAACAAATTTTCAGCTTCTTTAGTGAAAATACTCTTATGGTTGCTGTTGAGAGAATGGAAATTGCCGATTAGAGTTCTTTGGTATTTATACTCCAAAAGATAATATTTTTCTGATGTTTTACTTTACATCATATGTACTATTGCCATGCAAGGAAGTTCAAAAGGAAAATAATTTAATAAATGATTATAGATGTTTGTTTGCGGTTAAATAACCAATATCGTCAGGAAAGTTTGACAATAATTTTAGTGTTAAAAACCACGTTCTACATTTTTAATTGTTCTCATATTCCTTTGGTCTGAACTACGCATTGTTCATACAGAGAAACTGTATGATACATTTTACAGTCAAACAGAAAGTAGCAATATTTAATGTTCGTGAAAAGGAATTCGTGGTTTGTTTTATTGATTAAGTTACTATTAATATTTGTTGCATGACTTCAGTGCGTCACTTTTGTAAACGCTGCTGTTTGTTTTATGTACCTTACTTGAGTTATGTATATTATTAGAGATATGCAATACTTTTACCAATGCATGAATTCTTGGAACAAAATAATATTACTGAGAAAACTAAAAGGCATTGTACTTGGAACGACTTTTATGTTCTTTATACCATACACTAAACATCTACTTGAGCATGTATAAAATTACCAGAGCTATAATTAAAACAGAATAATTTTATCACACACTACAAAGAATTGACTTTCGTATTAATATTTGAACCGATTAGAACTTGAGAGCAAACAGCTACAATTTGTCATAGTATTTCATGCAAAATTCCTACTTAGTACTGTAGTATATTTTGAAGTTTTTTGTTGTTAATTAGTTTTTACAATATTAAAGGTTTTTGTATGTATGATTAAAAATCCTATTTAGGGTGATTTAATCCTCATGCAGAGTTCGATATAAAATTTACATGAAACCCAATAAAACCCAATGAATAATTAGAACTCCTTTTCTAGTGCGTTCATCATTTTGTTGCCCTTCAGAGAAGAACTTGGACTTGGGCTGTCCATATAATAGTGGTATACAATACATAAGCGCTTAAATTTTTGCTTGGTTATTGTCTGGAATTGAATGCTCCGATTATTTACTCCAATTATAATCCAAATGATATTTTCTGAGCAGCGGGATTTGCAAAAATGTACTGAGGCTTGTACTCAATGTAAAAATAAGTGCTTAAAACAGAATTAATCGTCTATTTCTACGATTAAATTTCTGTTGATTATAACCGACAAATTCTAAGTTGGCACAACAAAAATTAATCTAGGCGCAGAGCAATTTAATTGCATTAAGCGCATAATTTTCTGATTATTTTCTTGAGATTGTATACTGTTAATATGAACAATAGGTAAGAAGATATGCGTACCATATGGGCGAAACCTGTAACGAGGCTGGAAACGATAAAGCACCTCATATTATAGGCATTATATATTTCATTCAATGCAAAGACAGCCATGTGTATCCTTCGTATACATTTTCTGACATACGTTTATGTTGATTAAATGTTGAAATTCTATTATTACCGATTTACAATACAGGTGATTCATACGGGTATATGCACAGCTGGGTATTATGTTAAATAAAATCAAGAATAAATTTGCTTGCTTCGCAATATTTGATGGCATTATTTTCAAACCGCTCGTCATTGTCAACTCTATCGTCCATCGGCTTTTGTAGATACGTATGTATTACAATCTAAACGGACGTGACCTAACTTGCGATACGTACATACTTGATTCCATGATTTTTATTGTCCATTTTATACAAATAACTGCTTTTCCTTGTAATTAGAACTCTTATTGCTTGTTACGACCATTAAATGTAAAAAAGCGGTTAATAGGTTTGGGTAGAATAAAGTGAATATTAAATATTAATACTTTTATGACAGACAAAGGAAATGGTAACCCACAATATATGTAACTTCTACGTACATTGGGAAAGTCTTGAAATTTTAAAACACATCTTACTTTGCATTATAATGTAATCCAGATCTGATTTTTTAACTAAATGTATATATGTATGTTTGGATGATCGAGTTTTACTAAACGATTTCCTACTGATTATCATTTTCAGTATACAAGAATATAAATTCTTTTTAAGTGATTTAAAGCCAAAACGAATGTACATTAATGAGAGTAAAACAACGGAAAAGTCAAACCACTTTGTGGCTAAAGATAATTTTATTTTTAATCAAAAACATTCTATCACAAATTTAGTGTTGTTGGATTTCCTGCTTAAGTCGAATATAAATACAGCTAGGAAATTGTTTTACTGGAGTATTCGCTTCATTATTTCAAGCAGAAACTCCGGTCTCAAAGTTGTTCTTAAAACATTTACCATGTCTCGTTTAACTACAATATTGTTGTTTTTAGCAGCCGTAGTAATTGCCACGGAAGCCTGCAGTAATAAACATCAAAATTGTCATGGCGGAGGATGTACTCAACACAGACGCAAAAGAGCCGCACCTGATACGGTATTTATGTTATAATTGACATTTTTAAACGCAAACGAATGATTTACAAAGGAGACAAAAAATATCTTTTTTTTTGGAATTTTTCAGGTACAAAGTGCTTTAACTGAATTCGATGTTCGACTTACCGAAGAATTGTCTAGCGAAATCCAAGATATGAGTCCTGAAGAAAAACAAACGTTTGTCGAAGACTTGAGTAAAATGAATGCGGCTGTGAAAGCAGAAATTTCATCGGTCGACAAAAATGCAAGTACAGATGAAATCCTCCAACAAATTTCTGACAAAGTTACTAAAGACTTTGGACGTAGGAAATGGTTCAAGCGACTCAGGTCCATTGCTGGCGACAAAATTTCGCAGTTAATCAGTGAAGCTGGAAATCAATAAAAATATTATCTGTTGGTCTTTTAATTTTACGGACATCAGTTTAATTTTTAGATATATTTTTAATTGTTCTAACACATATAAACAATTACATTGTGATCCACTAATACTTATGATTTGGCTATCTACTAGTAAATCAAAATCAACGCATTTATTTTTTTGAATGTTTGAATTTGATATTTGAATTATATGTATGTTTACAACAATAAAGTCTAGAGAGAGAAAATCATTTTATTTCATATATTTTCTACGCATCTATATATACTAAAGAATATGAAGTGCACAATCAGCTGTTGCAAATAAAATTAATGACAATATAACTAAATGAGCTTTTCCGATTCGGTGGTGAGGAAAATCTGGCAGGTTAGGTAGCATGAAAAATTAACGAATCACAGAAACGAATTACATCTGATGATGTTAAGAATTTATTAACAATTAACAATAATTTTGATTTTAAAAACCACGTTCTACATCGTTTTAATTTTTCACATATTGCGTCTGATTCATGTATTGTTCATTCACGCATACATGAATCTGTTTGATAAATTTTACAGTCAGAGAGAAAGAAGCAATATTTAATGTTCGTGGAAAGGAATTCGTGGTTAGTTTTATTGATTAAGTTACTATTAATATTTGTTATATGGCTAAAGTTTGTCACTTTTTTAAACGTTGCTGTTTGTTTTATAAATACATAAGATAAAATAAGATCAAACGGTATACCAGAGCTATAATTACAAACACTACATTGAATTGACTTTCGTGTTAACATTTCAACCGATTGCCCTTCTTATGCGCTATAGAGCGGACCGTATAATAGCGGAGCGCATAAGAATCGGTTAGTCGCTTAGTTACCGAAGAATTGTCCAGCGAAATCCAAGATATGAGCCCTGAAGAAAAACAAACGTTCGTCGATGACTTGAGCAAAATGAATGCTGCTGTAAAAGCAGAAATTTCATCGGTTAAAAAAAATGTTGCAAGCACTGATGAACTCCTCCAACAAATTTCTGACAAAGTCACCCAGGACTTTGGACGTAGAAAATGGTTCAAGCGACTCAGGTCCATAGCTGGAGACAAAATTTCGCAGTTAATCAGTGAAGCTGGAAATCAATAAAAATATTTTCTGTTGGTCTTTTAATTTTACGGTCATTACTTTACTTTTACATATATTATTAATTGTTCTAATACATATAAACAATTATATTATGATTAACTAATACTTATAAAATGATTATCTAGTAATTCAAAATCAGCGCTTAAACCCTTTTGAATGTTTGAAATTGATATTCGATTTATATGTAAGTTTACAACAATAAAGTCTAGAAAGAGAAAATCATTTTCTATATACATCTATTTATACTAAAGAATATGAAGTGCACAATCGTCGTTCAAAATCAAATAATTTACAATATAACTAAATGAGTATTTCCAATGATGTGGTGAAAAATATCTTGCAGGTTATGTAGCGTCAAAAATTAACGTATACGACTTTCACCTTATGATGTTAAAAATATTTAATAAAAATTAAAACAATAATTTTGGTTCAGCCGTTTAATTTTTCTCACATTCCTTTGGTCTGATCAACGCATTGTACATTCATGAATACAGGAAACTGTTTGATAAATTTTACAGTCAGACAGAAAGTAGCAATATTTAATGTTAGTGAAAAGTAAATCGTGGTTGGTTTTATTGATTAAGTTTCGATTAATATTTGTTACATGGCTTAAGTTTTTTAAACATCACTTTTTTAAACGTTGCTTGCGGTTTGTACCATCTTACTTTAACTAGGTTTATTATAAGAGATATGTAATACTTTTATCAATATAGGAATTCTTGGAACAAAATAATTTTACCAAGAAAAACAAGAGTCAATGTACTTGAAAGATTTCACTAAACCTGTTTTTGTTACGACTTTTATGTTCTTTATATAATTATGCAGTAAACCTGTACTTGAGAATACATAATAGTGCCAGATATGTAGTTAAAACCGCATAAATATCACACACTAAAATAAATTGACTTTCGTGTTATTTGAACCGATTAGTACTAGCGAGCGAGCAGTTTGCAACAATTATTTTTCTCTATCATGCAAAACTCCGAGTATTACATTTTGATTTTTTTTGTTGTTTGGTTTTTACAATATTTATAGTTTTTATAGGTAGGATTCAAAAACATTTTATGGGTGATTTAATCCTGAGGCAGAGGTGTATATAAAATTTAGATCAAACCCAATAATATTCAATGAAAAATTAATACTCATTTCTATTGTGTATATCCATCATTTTGTTGACTGCTAAGAGAATTACTTGGACCCGGGTGGTCATATAATATGTACATTAGGTAGGAAGATATGCATGCCATTGTCGAAACTCCTTAAGAGGCATGATCGGGCAAAGATAAAACACTTATATATAGGAATTATAGCCATGTGTTTCTTTCATATTATATGGATATCCGACAGAAATTTACATATATATATATTTACTGGTGTGCAAACGATATCTTCATCCACATTCGGGATATCCATAGGATATCTTATACACATCAAAATGATACTGAGATTTTCTAACGCACTTTTATTTTTATTTTTGAGAATAAATTTTAAAATTCCATTATTGCCGATTTAACATTTACCATAAATGTAATGAAATAATTCATACTGGTATGTAAAGTTGGGTATCAGGTTGAATAAAATTAGGAATAAATTTTCTGGCTTCGCAATTTTTGATTGAATCTATTTTCAAACAGCGCGTCATTGTCAACTCAATCGTTCAGCTTTTGTAGATTTTAACTTGACCTAATTTTTGATACATATACCTACTTAATTTCATTATTTTTATTGCACATTTTATTTAAGGAGCTACTTTTCCTTGTAATTGGGAGTCTCATTATTGATTGTTGCGACCAAATAAATGTAAAAAATTCGTTAATCAGTTTGGCTACAAATTGTGCATTTTAATAATTTTAGGAAATACAACGGAAAATGGTAAGCCACTATATATGTAACTTCCATGCACATTTGGGATAGTCTTACAAATTTCGTATATAACTGCTTTTGTTTTAATTAAGTGAATTGAGGTAAAAATGAATGTAAATTATTGAAAGTAAAACAACGGAAAAGTCAAACCAAACATTTGTAGCTAAAGATATATACTTCTCCTTAAAAACCTGATATGACAAAATTAGTGTTGTTGGATTTCCTGCTTGAGTGGTATATAAGTACATCCAGCTAAATATATTTATTCTGTAATAATTTCACCAAATTTGAAAGCAAACATTCGTTGAAGACCTGAGTAAAATGAATGAAGCTGTGAAAACAGAAATCGCATCGGTCGACAAAAATGTTCGCAACACTGAAGAACTCCTTCGGCAAATTTCTGACAAAGTGACTCAAGACTTTGGACGTAGAAAATGGTTTAAGCGACTCAGGTCCATTGCTGGCGACAAAATTTCGTCGTTAATCAATGAAGCGGGAAATCAATAAAAATATTATTTGTATTTGTATTTGGTTTGTTTTTTATGGTCATCACTTTACATTTTTATTTTTAATTGTTCTACTACATATATACCATTACATAGTGAGCCATTAAAATACTTGATATATGAGAATTTATTAACTCGACGCATATAATTTTTTCAAAGTTTGAATTTGATATTGGATTTATATGTAAATTTACAACCGAGTCTAGAGGGAGAGAATCACGTCATTTAATATATTTTTTATACATATTTGCCAATATGAGCTTTCTTTCTAAGTAATAAAAGAGTGAATATCGAACGAAGGAAATAATATTAAATATAAATATGTACATTTATGTGCAATGGCGTAATTTGTTTTGTTTAAAACATAGTCAACAGAATTAATATGTACAAAATATTTATTCTTCAAAAATGTGTGAAATTTGCATGGACGTGGGAATTGCTGATGAGAAAAAATTGCCTTGATGGGTGTACACTCCAACTTTAAAGATAATTATATGGGAACTTGATAAACAATCCCAAGGCAAAGTTAAAACCATACTAGTACCTATATAGTAGTAATAATATTTATTTAGTTGTTTTAGTATCCCCATAGAATACAATTGATTTACTTCACGTAAGACGTATGATTTATAATATAAATGATATAGGAATGGAGCACTAGTTACTTAATTGCAATATTTAAATTTTATTATCAATCTAGCTCTAATAATATATTTCTACGGCTTTAATTAGTCCTTACAAAACTAATTAAACTACAGGTAAAACAGGTATCATCTTTATTCAAAGTACAAAGTAACCCAATTTAAATTTCTAGTTGTATCTCTAAAAAGCATGAAATTTTGTCTACTTTTTTGTACTTTAAGAGCAAAAACGTGAAACAATGAAACCCATAAAATGAAATTGAAAATCTTCATAAGTCACAAATTTGAAAGTGACGTATCCTCAAAACTCACTAACTCGAAAGTGACGTATGATTGGACGTACGGCAGGAATTTTCCATAAATTATAAATGGATATTAAATAACAACCTTGGCTATGTGTAGTAGGTCACTTTCCAATCAGTGGTCGCTGGGGATACTGTTCGGATACTGTTCTGCTAAATTCACTCTATTATGTAATTATAATATGTAATGCTAAACCGCAGTAGTTCCATTTTTTAATATCCCCAATGTTAGAATATGATAATTACAATCTAAATGGTAACTAGCCCGATGCATTGTTTACTGCTAGTATTCAAAACTAATTCCGAACACATATCGTTTGTGTTTTTATTTTTTATGTTTGCTAACTAATTATAACTACACAACATTAATCTTTTGACATTGTTTCAAATACAACTTTTGAGACTAAAATAGATTACAATTATTTATGACATGATTTTAAATAATTTGCGACAGTGACTTACTCTAGTTGGTTACCCTCTCACAATGAATACAGATAAAAGAGAGATTTTTTCTCTAGCAAAATATGATTCCAATTCCCGACTTCAGAATAAACATCAAAACTACATTTTCAATATTTTTCAACGCAAACTCACCACAAGCTTCTACAAACTACAAGCTTAAATTACTGCCAGTCTCAAATTTCCCAATCATTAGACATACACAACATCATCTCACACATAAAGAAGTAGAAAACTTTGACCCACAAATCAGTTACATTCACTGTTAATGGTCCATGTGCCTTATCGGAGCGGTGATGTGTAAAATACTGAGTGAATTTTGGACCAGGCAAACTGGGTGCACGTTTAGTCCCAGAACGAATAAAATATATCAAATATTATGGACTCATATTATTCGAATTTATCGTATCCAGAAATCAATTTCTATAAGCAACCCTGCTACGAGCCTGAGTTGGGAGTAATATTATAATAAGTCATTTATTCTGTATTCTCCTTAACTACATATTTAAAACGGCTTTTAGTTAAAAATTCGCAAAAGGTTATATCCCAATGAACAATTTTAGTTGCACTGACGTCGGTATAACACACTTGGTCAAGATGGTATAGACATCCGAGATGTC
>JAQFYB010007620.1:0-10614 GCA_034694085.1 Pogonognathellus longicornis
GTTTTACGTAGCTTACGTGTCTTACGGGTCTTACGTCTCTTACGGAACTTACGTAGCCAAAAACGATAACTACCTATGTACAATATTTTTAAACCTTTGAAAGAACATAGCAATTACAGGTAAATTCCCTTAGTGCTTGGTGCACCCTTCTACCTATGTCTCAATTATCCGTGCCATCGTGAAACTAATAGAAACATGGAAAAAATTGAATGGTGAGTTGTTAAGTCAGCAAACTGTAAAAATGATGTTAAAGAGATTACAGGGTGTGTAAGTGCGTACCTAGGCACTAACACTATAAAATAACAGATTGACTGTGACGTGCACCTTTTATGCTGGTGTAAATGGATAGACAAATGTAATATATGTCTTTCGTGTGTCATTTATGAGGTTTCACAGCAGGCATTAATTGCTTAATTAATATCATGCAGCAAAAAGCCATTCAGTGTGCCCATCATCAGAATTCGTAGTGCAAACAAACTTGTAGTTTACAATACATAGGTTGATACGTAAGGGAATCTTGTGTAGGTGAAAGGATACAGATGAAAATAGGAAAACTAATTAGGTGCTGCAGACGTCGCACTTCTAGTATTACAAGAGGTATATCGGTATAGTCACTACAGTCATGTCTATAAAAGACTGCACATAATTTTCTGGAAGTTGTCTGCATGCGACTATACAGTAATTGCACTCTTGCAGTTTCACGGCTCGGAGAGCAATAAATTCTGTCATTTCTTGGATGTAATTAAATCAAATGCTATATCGGTCACTGTCAGTATATTATATGTGCAAGTCCTTCGTCGACCAAGGAAAACTGAGAGTGCAGTACTTGAGTACGAAGAAAGTTTGTGTATATCTGTACTGTGTACATAGTACATGTCAAGTGATTTTCCAAGTTGGTTTTTACGAGTTTGAAAATGAACTGATGATTATGTGTTTCTATAAGCCAAGGGTTTACAATAATACATAGAATATCCTTGCAGTATAATTAGCAAACTCTTTTGGATATACATATACTAACTAAATAACAATATAAAGCTGTGTGCACACAAGTAAATACTGTCATACATGGCCATGGCACAATATTACTTTAGTAGGGAAAACAACGCAACGCAGTGGTTGCTTGGTTTTAAAAAGATTATTACGGCAGCATTAGTGTGTGTAGTATAATGTAATAATTTTATAGAAATATATTGCGTATATGTAGTGCATATCTACATATTTATATGTTCGTATATGTATATATATTTATTATAACTTGTACTGTTATGTATGTATACCTAGAGCTACCTTTGTGCTGTATATATTTAGAGTACACACTCAAGGAAACCAAAATGCGGACTTTGAGTCTTTTATAAAGATCAACAAACCTCTGCCTTTCCGGAATTCTATTGCATTTCATGTCACCATTTGCTGCCTGGGTCGAGTCCCCTATTTCATTGTTATGTTAGTTCAAATTACTTCAGTCAGGTCGTATCTGGCGGACGATTTCTACTTCTCATTTGGTGCTTGGCTATCTTTTATGTTGACTCATGAGCTGTTCTTGTATAGTTTAGTCCGGTTCGTTGGCTTGTTTTCTCTGTAGTAGATTTCAGCCAGAGTTCCTATAGTGTATGTTGGCTTTTCACCGTAACAAAATACACTGCTTCGCAATATTCTGTTGCATGTCAGCAAGTCATTATGGATGTTCTTGTCTCCTGGGAGTGTTCAATAGCCTTTCAGAGCATTACATACTCCGCTTTAAACTTTGACTTTAGCTTTAAATTTTTCTGTTTGCTTTCCTCTCTCTGATCCGACTTTCATTTAAACAACACACTCAGCTCACTCAAATTTTTGTCCTAGCCCTCTTCCACTCAAACTTTAAACTGGCATCTACCACAAATTGTACGAATACGCATGGTATCATGCGGTTATTCACTCCACAAAAATTTATGTTCTTCATTTTCATTGAATGAAAAGAGTTTCTTTCACTACAAACTTTCTCTCTTTGAAGTTTGTTACCAATCAAAAATTATTTATGTTAAAAGTAAAATCATCCTCAGTATATTATACATATCTAATAATATAGCAATACATCTTGGCAATCTAAAGGACAGTTTGTTTTTTAAAAATCTCAGAAATTGCATTGTAAATGGAATACTGAGGTATAAATATAAAGGATATGTACGGATAATATTATGGTATTAGAGTATATAGGGTAAAACAAATTAACTAATTGCTCATTTATGCCCGAAATATTAATTTATGTTCAAAAAACGACTCTACCAATTTTGAGCTTTCGAATGACGTATTTTGGAAACTTTTAGAGCCAGGGGTGAGCCAAATCACAATTCCCCCTGTTTCACTGTATTCAGTATAAGTCGTAGTACTACGTAACGTCAGAAAACTGATGCATCAGATTCGTAGTTCGAGACATGAGATGATCAGAGCTATAATAATATGACATGCGGTTTAACACAAACATTGATTTACGACTGAGTTGCTCTTGCGATTGATTTTGTTACTGGACAACAACAGAAATAATTTACTATTTTCTGGACCTAAGCAATTACATCAAGTTTACCTTAGTCCATTTCTTATCTTCATTGCCTAGCATTTATTTCCATATAACTCTAAATTGATTCTACTTATTTGTCTTACTTCCAGAGCCAAAGTTATGGTCACAATCTTACTCGGATCAAGTAGTACACTTCCAACATTTTGCAATTTCGTAGCAATAATTATTAATCACATAAGGCTAGACAATATAAATCATATTTCTGAAGTCATAAAATTCAGTTTCCGTTTGTACACTTACAATTCCTTTAATTCATATACGTGAACGCCTGTGAGAATAAACGCAATATGCAATTCAATTTTGAATATAAATGGAAACAATTTTTTACAGCTTTGAACTACGCATTTACTACTGCCGATTGTTTGTTTCATGTGCATTGCTAAAATAAAATAGATATCAATCTATGAAGATCCATAAATGCAGTCTGTCTGTATATTTCTTCTTGAAATAGTGTAAGTGCTTATACATAAAGATACTATGACCATTTTTATGACACAATGCGAAATGCTTGTCAACTTTAAGTATCTGTGCTTCACAAAAATCTTATTCTGCGTCTTAGAGACACATAATATGCAGATAAATTCAGTATTATGGTTGTAATAATGTGAATACGAGAAATTGTAGGGTTATACATTATAAGAGTAGCCCAATTATGCAAAGCTAATTGGCCGAAACGTGTTTATTTTTCGTACATATGCATTCAATTTGCATAATGTGAATATGGTAAGTGTAATGTTTAACAATTTGTAATTTTAATTGTTTTCTGTACAATATACCTATTTAATATTTGCGTATGCATAGTACTAGTACTGGATAATTATTATTTGAAAACTTGGTACGAAGTAAATGGTGTACCAATGTGTTTGTAGCAAAAATGAAGTCGCAACGGAAAGAAATAAAACTGTCAAATCAATGCGTCCGCATCTCGACATTTCTCTCCGTGGTTTTATGGGCTTTTCTCTATGCATGAAATGAATTGCTATATTTTATGTGCATGAGAGTAAACCCATTGTATGCACTTTGATTTTAATAATACAACTCGCCTACACTGTACACGGCACAGTATGCGTTTCATTTGAGTCGAACTATTTTTTATTTACCCTCCATACAATTCCCGTCCTTGACTTTTACATTATGGGATTATATTGCAGAGAAGTTCGACATGCACGAGAGCAAACAAATTGACAATATTTATAGGGCTATTATTTTATGTAGATCAATAATTTTATTGTTGTATATGCCAGAAAATTGTATGCAATCATACAAACTAAAATCAGTTTACAGATATTTTTACAGTTTAAATTTTTTATACACATGCAATCTACAGATATTCTTGTATAAAAATTATTGTAAAAAATCTCTCAAGAATGAATGACGTATTGTTCTTGTGATGCATATTGACACATCGGACAGTCTAACATATTTTCCAGAGATTGAAAGCTATTTATATTTTATTTATTAAACAGGGATGTCCTGGTTATCGTAATTCAATATACAAGGAAGTCTCACTGACGACCAAGGTCTTTTCTTATAAAATTGTGCACCGTGGTCGTCATGGAAGTGTCATGCATCTGGTATACCTAATACTTCATTTTCCATTCTGTTAGTGTAAACTGTAAACCTCTGTCAGAGAGCTTTTGTCGGAATTTTATTTTGTAACGTTCTGTTGTGGTCTCCTGTTTTGTTTCAATCTTTCTTAAATGCAAAAACAGTAAAAAGAGCGTTAGTCTGGCCTCGTGGCCCTCGTCGTACTACATTACGACTAGAGACACATTGGCAGAGAAAATATAAATGTAAAGAAAAATATTTCCAACTATAAAGCACACATATATAGAAATAAATAAATATAACGTAAATAAAATGTGTATCTTCGTACATATAATATTACAACTACCAGGGCAGGGGTAAACTATTAGTAGTTGATTCTATCCATTCCGTATTATAGCACTAGGAGAAGAGTTTCTTTACTTTCTTTGCTCACATGGCTGCAATGGCAAGTAATGCAAATAATATATCTGCAGTGTTTCAATTTTCTATGTAGTAGAGTAAGAGTAAAGTTGCATGTATTTGTGTGTCGTAGGAGCGTAATGGTGTGCGGTGGTGGTATTATAGATCTACAGAGAAGAGTTGTACCAAGCGAAGAAGTTGTTGTATTGCACTCTTCGTTGTTGGTTTGACTGCGTTAGTTCACTCTCATACTCTAAGGGGTTAGATATTTGCATATTACATTAAAGTTGCAATAAGTAAATCTAGGTTAGCGTAGTTTGACATGGGAATAAATATGGACATGTTTGTACTATGAAATGTACAACCAGTCGTCCTATATGTCGTGAATTTGCGTACATATGAAATATATTATAAGGAAACAGCTACTGAATCGCTAAAATAGAATCAGACTCTTCCTCCCTCAGAGTATTTACATTTACACACACATTTGTACTAACAATATGAGTAACGCAGGACGTATATATGTACCTCCGACTAGTACTAAAATATTTCTAATGCCACTTAAATCATATAGCCTTTGAAATACTATAGTTGTGCCTCTAAGTTTACCGCCTGGCACCTAAAGTGGTGTCAGTTCCTCACAAGGTCCACCCGTACTCGTACAGACCATATTATCTTTCTATAATGCATATTACACAATGGAAGATCGCAATTTTTGGAAAAAAGTAGGTTTATTTTCTGTTGAGAATCCATGTCCCAAATCACACAATTTTCTATAGCTAGGTGTATGCATACGTAGTTTACGTAGGTCTAAGACACGAAAATATTAGAGTCAAATTTTATTGTTTTAGGTAAACTTTGGGGTTTGCAGTGATTTTTCAGGCAAAACCTTCAAAACACAGGGGCATCAGGAAGTTACAATCTCGGCAAACCTGATGAGATTTTGTGGTAACTGCCACTTTCGTCGACATGTTATGCACGCCAATACATTTGGAGGCTAGTAACGACTTGGATAGGTTGTACTTATGCTGATACTACTGATGATACATACTTTTTCTAGTAACTGTACAAATACATTTTTTTACTATTAATTATTATCATACGACGGACCAATATTTATCAAAAACCTTTAAAATATTTATTTACTATTTACTTATATAATGCCAAATATTTGAATATTTAAACACACAAATCAATAAAATTTAATATTTTTGTAGAAAATCCATTTTAGGATCAAACTTTATTTACTTGTAATATGTATGATAATTAACGCAGAATAGGCGTAGCCAGGATTTGGTTTAGGGGGGTGGAACTCAAAACATGAAGTACATGTTTGCTCATTTTTGCGTGAAGCATGAAAAATTTGATCAAATTTGGGCAAAAATGAACATAAAATACAAAAAATTCGTGCGTAGAGCGCAAAATTTCTCGATTTTTGGTACTTTTTTTAGGTAAAATAACCTATTTTTTGGATTTAGGGGGAATTTCCTCATGGCTACGCCAGTGTAATGTAGTATATTTGTAAATACTCTACATATAATTTTTTTATGAAAACTGCCGCAGAGTTTGTTTCATAATTGTTGACGATAATAGGTATAGAACTTTTGGAAGTACCTGTTCAGTTGATCAACCGAAGTTCATTAAATGCAGAGTGGAAGGTAGAGGTAGTCGTTTTTCGTTTCTGGCACGTATTTTTATGGTTGTTTTTGTGAATGTAGGAAAATATGCTTGATCATCCCAACTCATTTTGATTCTTTGTGCAATTGTAGCTCAGGTGTATTTACTACCTAGTCTTACTGAAGCTGCAAATTGCAAACAATTAAGTTTCTTGCAATGTCGCCGTTATTAGGGATTAGTAATTACAAGAGTAAAGTGGGTGATGTCATATTTGATTGCTAGCATATTACTCCACATTTATTGACGTCTAACATAATGAATCTCATGTATTTAACTATAAAGAAAAACAGGAATCCCGATGGCCATTTATTAAAGATTGTAACCAAATTTATGGGAACGTTCTGTCCGTCTATCCTCGTTTACTTGGGGTCTAGCTCCGTATGTTAACTCTGTCATAACCAAAGAACGGATATGTATACCAAAACATTCTAAACGGTTAATGATACAGCTCCAAGGCTTAGGATCAATACATTTAATACCAATCTATATGAGTGGCAATATCTGAGTTGATATTCGTACACTTTTTTGTCATATTTTGCATATTTTGAGAATAATTTCATAAGACTATGAAATATGACAGGTAATATTTTATGCTTTAGGTCATATTAATATCGTATTTCAGAAGTTTTCAGTATTATAATTATTAATCATTCGATTCACACTACACATTTTGGATTTTCGACCGGATCAAATTTTTTGAGGACAGAAAGCGTTAGAATTTCTCAAATTTTTCTAGCTCATGATGGATATTTAGCTAAAATAGTGTTTTTAATTAAAAATCATTGAAATTTTTCAAAATAAATCAGTAACGTGAAAAAATTATCAAATTGAGCCCAAATGTGCATAAATTTAGTTCAAACTCAATTGAAAATGCATGAAAATCGCGCGTAGCGCTTTTTTTCGGATTTTTACGGAAAAAAATGGGGGACGCTTAATAGAAATTAATTTATACCATCATCATAGTATGTGTTTTTTCTAACTTACATTTAGATGTACTTAAAATAATCAAAATTGTTTTACATTGAAACACAATATATGTCATCAAATCTTGCATTTTTAAAAGTATACTCGGGACTCAAATTCTGGCAGCACTGATTGCGTACGTGTAACAAAAAAGCTGTTCTCTCTTTAACCGTTCTTGAGTTGTGGTGTAGACAGATAGTCAGACTTAAAATTCCTAATAATTATGTTACATTATTGTTAATTTTTCTTCATGGGAATATTTATCACAAGTTTACGATTGCAAAAGTAAATAAACTGATATAATATTATTATATTGTCAAATGTACTAATGTATGTGTCATGCTTTACAAAGGTTTAGCCAGCAATACTGCAGGTACATCGAAGCTAAAGTTGTTTTAATGTACTTTGCTACCTACCTATATGAAGTTGCGGTAGATGGTGGAGAGAAGAGTCCATTCAAGCAAATGTAAAGCGATCTAGTGAAATTAAATAATTCTTGAAATTCTAAGAGTTTTACCGTAATTGCCTCGATTGCTGCTAGTGAATGTATTGTCTACGACCACCACGGTCACGTTTATTGATGTGTAAATAAATATACAAATGTAGTTCTTTCCCATGCATGTCATGTAGCAAAACTGTTACAACAATTCCATTTGGAATGCTGTAGACATGCAGACATGCTTTGGGGAATGAGAATCTACAGTAATGCTTACACGTACACTGTTCGTTATCTACAACACTACACATTTATATTAGTATATACTCACTCTCCCTTTTGTTATGTAATTTTACAACTCTTAGGTGGGGAATTAGGGATTATTACTCCGCTCAGCAAATATTATACAGTGTGCTAATTTCATGAGCCACCAACAAATGAAATACTTTTACTCGCTACTATGTATTTAAAATTAGAAAAATTTGTAATAAAATGTAGAATAATTAGTTTTTGTAGAAGCCAAATCTCAGGGATCAAATTTGTTTAAGACCGTTATGCTAATTATGTCAGGTTTTACTGACCAGGACCACACTCAGACTTAACACACTGTATAATACCCACACCACGGAGAGACGACTTTATGGAAGACTAAGAGTGAAAGTATTTATTTACATGATTGATTAAATAATACACTCTGTGAATAATGTTATAAGAAGGGAGTAACGGACCATAAAATAAAGTATTACTTGGAAATGAAAACTGAAATCGTGATTAGGGTCTCAATGAGGTTAATAAGTTACACGAAACACTACTTCTAGCTCTCTACTTACAATTTTAAATTGTTTTACCATATTACACGTTGACGTTGTAAATTTAATACACTTCCGTGCATGAGCCAATCTTTTCAGAATATACGTAACTGTTAGAACCGTTTTCACATTCAAACCATCTCATTGCATTTTCATTTCCCTTCTTAAGGGATTCATTTTCCATGTTTTCCATTTAATTTTACGTTTAGGATGTACAGAGAGATTTGTGCACCTCTCTTATTGCACGTTGAACCGCTAAATTTAATCTACATAGTTTTTCAATTTTTGGCATTTTGATACACTTCGTTTATGCAGGAGAAGGCAAATTAGGAAATGAAATGCGATGCTAATGCTGAATTCATTTATTTAATTGGGTTAGAAAAGTTAGGAATCACTACCATTTTCGAATAATAGTATAAGGTAACGTATGTAATGTTAGCATGCAATAATGTTTTTAAAAATACCTGTAATACAGAAAAAAGTCAACCTCATTCAAAAGCCAAAATTTTAATTTCCTACACTACACATGTGTAGCACATTATTGTAAACTTTCACTCCCACATTTAAACCCATTTGTGTTTCCGCCTAGTGTGCTGATATAACATTTGATGATCATTTGAATGAGCTTTTATTAGGGGTTGAATGTTTTGTTTCACCGTTTCTGTGACGAAAGGTATCGTAGCAGTGGTAGACTTGTAATAGTAATACTATTGCGTATAATTCGTCCATAGCCACAGTGTACATGAAATGCGAAATAATCATTAAATGACTTTGTATCGTTTACCCACATCATTAGGTATGTAGATGAATGAGACTATAACTGCCCCTAGCATGCTGCGTTCTCATCCGGCCAAGACGCAATATATTGAGACCAATTTGGCCGCAACATCTGACTGTATTACCGGCAAATAATGCGGCCAAAATGTTTACCCTCTTCCACCCTCTTTTAATTTCTTGTTACTTCTCAGAATACCACAATGCTGTTGGTAAAGTTTACATAGTCAAACAAATCTGAAGGGATTCTTTATCCTGTGGGTCATCCATGGGGAAAGTCATTTACATGGAAAGAGTCATGTAGTTTTTTACAAATTAAATGATTTCTCCGGATTGGGGAATAAATTCAAAATTCAGGCTATTTACTTTTGAAGCTAGATTCTTGCTCTTTCATAACGTGGTTTTAGTTTTTCGAAAAAGTGAAAACTGTAGGCTGATTTCAAATTTTTGAGGAAAAACCGAAAAAACCGAACAAAGTATACGGTTTTCAGTTTTTCAAAAAACTAAAAACACATTACGAAAGAGCAAGAATATAGCTTCCAAAGCCAATAACCCCGAATTTTGAATTTGTTCTACAATCCGGAGAAATCATTTAATCTGTAAAATCGTCACTTTAGTGTGCAGTGTCTTCTTAATGGTAGTATTTCATAAAATAATACAAAAAAATTTTATAGAAAAAAAAAAATGCCGCTTCCTCTTGCGGTCATTTGAAGGATGGTTGTGTACAGGAGTAGGAATTGACATTCAGATGTTGCGGCTAAATTGGCCGCAATATATTGCGTCTTGGCCGCATGAGAACTCAGCATGCCTGGAGCTGTATTAGCTGACGCTTGCTACTACAGAATCACAATCAGAAAGGATCTGGGAAGGCAGAATATTATTATGCAGACCTATTACACGTACACACACTGAAAATGGTAAAATAGGTGGCGTAGTGTATTTTATTATAACATGACCAATTCCAATTTCCACTTCAGTTTTTCACTATTTGCAAAGTACTGTTCTCTCCACACACGTTTCGTCTAATCACGTTTACAGTTATACAGAAATGAAAGACTTGGGCTAGGATCGCCCTGATTACGTGAAAAAGTACGTTATGCTTCAAGTGTTGAGTTCATAGCAAACGACTTTTACTGTAGGGTTTAATCTTTACAAAGAAGTTACGCATGCCACCGTCTTTGCTCAAGATTGCGACGATAGTTTGAGAATAACAGCCAGACTAACAACTAAGGAAATGCACCATTCAATGTTTTTCCATCATTAGAAATGAAAGTTCAATGTAAGTAATCTAGTATATCAGGCTATAACTAAATAGCAGTGTAAATTGTATATACGGCCATAGCCCGGCGCAACATTGTGCCCACACACTACCAACACACTACACTCTGAGTGCACTGACACACACACACTACCAACACACCACACTATGAGTGGACCAACACACACACACTACC